>JANHGN010010485.1:10074-23146 GCA_024605025.1 Megaceryle maxima | reverse complement strand
TACATCAAAATTAAATCTGTCAAAGACTTCTGTCACTAATTCTTTCAAATAGTAATTTATTTATTTATAATTAGCAGGCTTTTTTAAAACTTTGTACAATTTATTATATATATACACATTATTATATAGCCATTGAAGAACATTGCTCATTGATCACTTTGAGAATAGACCACAGATGAAAAAAGTTCAGCTTGCTGTTGCATCACAAAATCTAAATTTTAAAAATGTATTTTCTTCACCACTTCTGAATCAGGATATTTAAATGTAATGTACCTGTGTATTTTTAAAACATTTTACTAAACGTATAGTGCTTTGAATATATATTTGTGAGTAGTTGTCTTTTGTTGTTTTGCTCATTTTCTGTTTTGCCTCCGAAAGCGATCTTCACACCTCACAAATGTTTTCTCTTGGGCTGGATGAAGGTGAAGGTTGTCAATGCTTTGAGAACAAAATGTTGTTCTAGGAAAAAAAACACAGCTTGTAAATATAATGTTACTTTTTAGGGCTACTATCTGTATGAAAATGGGCTTTCTCGATACGCTGAATCTGACATTCTTTATGCTGTCTCTTACAGGAAGGTATCTGTTTTTCTAGACTTGTGAGGGAAGATGTGTTTGGCTGCCACATAGTAAAAGAGTAGGCTAACTCCCGTTTACTGAGTGCATTATGCTTCGGTCTCTTTGTGGTATTCTACACAACACGTTGCTCTATATTGCATGCCCTCATATTGATTCGTTCTCTGTATTCTGAGTGGCTGTTGTCTTATTATTACTATCATGATTACATTATTTGGGCTACTAGTATTTAGTTTGCCTTCGACATCTGAGGAACTCAAGTATGTTGGAATCTGGTATTTTATTGCTCCTAACAACGTAAACTTAAAAACTAGTTAGGACACAACATAATAGTTGTTCATTAAGTGTTTGTTAGATAATCTAATAAAGGAAAATTTATCATGTATATAAATATTACAAACATTGTGAGGTAAAGGTGTATGGAGATAAAATGCTGTCAATATTTTGTTCAGGTGCTCAGGAAAGCACAAGACAACTCAAAAATCATCTTGTGTTTTGTAGCTTTTTTTTAATACTGAGTTACCAATGTTAATTCTTCAATCTATAACATTAAGTCTTTCCAAGATGACTGAAATAATAATTTTTCATTCCCCCCTCAAGCTTTAATACAGTATTTCAACAGTAACATATTGCTTCCATTCCTATGACAAGTCTAGATTGCACAGAACAAAATCCAGAATGTAATCAGCATCCGTTAAAATCTTGACAAGAAGTCCCACTTCTGCTTGCACAAAAAAATACTTCAAAGGCACATTAACTACCTAAAGATACTAGCATCCTTTTTTTTAGTATAAGAACTTCCCACCTCAGTTACCCCTTTTCCAGGCTTTATTAAGTAGTATATCAGTAGTAATTGGCTTGTACCAGCTGATTGACACTACTGTATTGGACAGGAGTTTTCTGGTTAGAAAAATGAGTATACGTGACATAATCCTTTTGCAGCCTTCATACTTCTTCTCAAGGAACAAAAATTTGTATTTAAACAGGTCTCTAATTTGCAGTGTACACTGTGCTTTAATTTGCTTTGGCAGATAGGTCAGTACTGATAAGGGATCATCACTTTTAAAACAGAAGGAGATGTTATAGATTTTTTTTTTTTTTTAATGGTGGGAGCATGTGGCAAGTGCTGGGTTAGGAGAGGGAAATACCTACAAAATACATTTTCAATGGGACAAAAGATAAGAAAATACAATCCCTCCTTTGCACTCCAGGAGGAGTACACACAGATTTTTATGAAAATCTCTCTTCAAATTGTTTAATTTGTCTTTTGTTTCAGTCTCAAGAAGATGCAACTCTGACAAAAAGCATTGCTCCACACGAAGTCTGCAGTAGTTATAACTCGTGCTGATTAGAATGACTGTGCAAGGAAAGATCACCTTCTAAGACTGAGCCACAGTTACTAGGTAAGACATGCTTTTCACATTAACTCTAATTAAACTGCTCAGTTAAAATTTCTCAAGGGATTAAAGCAGTGGGAATCATTCCAAGTTTTGTTATTCCATCTTCTGGATGAAATTTCTTTGTGTGAATAAATAAGCATTTTCAAAAGTAATAGCACTGTTGTATGTAGGGAACAGGGCCACTCAAACTTGGTGTTCTAGTTTCAAAGCGATCAGCAGAGGAAAAAAAGAAAAAAAAGAACACTCACCTTCAAAAAAAAAAAAAAAACCAAACACACAAAAATACTCCAAACAGACTTCAGTTTACATTCATAATTTTTTTCGTTCAGAAAACTGAGCTCTGATGCTACTTCAGAGTAGCAAAATTCAACATTGCCAAATTCGTACTATAGAAAAAAGCATAACAAGAGTGCAAAAATTACAGTCAAATACCAGTGAAAGTGTGGTATGTAGAAGTAAAGATAGTCTTCTTATTTTCCAGGAGTGCTCACATTCTTTTTGACCACTACAGAAATTTCAAAATATCCATAGTTGAAACTTTTCTTCCACAGTTTATCACCCCAGGAACCTCTTACACAGTCTGCACAGTGTAGTAGTTCTTTATCAACTGTCAGACGCGGGACTGTCTCTTAAATGAATGAGAGAAAAATAAGGGAATTTTATTTTGGAGCCCTTCACTTGAATGAATAATCTGATGACTCTGTAGTTCTGCATGTGATCCTTATAAGGAGACTTTCAAGAATGGTGATGCTGAGTTTCTTTATGAAGTAACCATTGAAAGCTAAAGAATTAAGATTTGGCATATTTTTTTCTGAGTAGGAAATGGAATTTTTCTTGGCCATAATGTTGGAGTCAATATTTCTTACATTTTTCTGAAATTTCACATGCTCCTTATGGAGCAAGATAACCACCTTCTAAAAGTCAGAAACTGTCATCAGTTACTGTCATTAACTGTGTAGAAAAATTGCATTGAAGAACTTGTTAAAATTCTTCTGTGTGCTAACTCCTCCTCTGTCCTCTCTTCTCAAATATCATCAAAGCTGTGACCCAAGGTTATTGTGCCCTAAACTCAGATTAGTGGCACTGGTAAAAGAATATTTACCATTCTTAGTTTCTGACCTGAAAACAGTGAAATTCCTTAAGATATTTAAAAATTATGCTGTCTGATCTGAGCGGGGAGAAAGAAAAAAGTTGTACATGGATAAATTCACCTTTGGTATGAGTGCCGGGACTCAGATGCTTGTATTTGAATTAGGATAACCTGTGTGCCAAACATACACAGAAAAAGTATTTTCATTACACTTACTTTTGTTGTGTTTCCCCTGCTTTCACTCTTATTGTCTTCACTATAAGTCCTGGTCGACGGGTGCCTTTTGTCCACGGTATTATGGTTTGAAATGTGTCCCAGATATTTTCCCAAACTGCAGTTCCTTCCCATTTGAACTTGATCATTATTAGCTCACCAATATCAGTGTCCAGGGTGATGAGAAAAGAATAGGTTTTATTCCCATTAATACCTTCAACTCTGCAGTAAACAAAACCAGAACAATACTGTCCTAATTATTATAGATTAAAGTGAATAAAAATTTAAAAAGTAGTTTCTCTTCTTTTGAAAACCAAAGAAAGAATTCTATTTCCCCCTCCTTCTCCAGGAGGGGACATTACTGTCTCTAAGATACTCCTCCTTCAGGTGCATAAAGTGGTGAAATAGGACAACATATTAGAAAAGAAGCAGAAGTGGGAGAAGCTTGAACAGGTGGTGAAGCAGTAGAGGTTTCTGACAGCAAAAGAAAAGGTGTCCCATACTATCATCTACATCATGTCTTTTGTCTGCTAAAGCAAATGCTGACCCACACTGTTGCCTTTGCTTTTAATACAAAAAGTGTCCATCATGAGAAATATCCAAAGTTCTTTACCTTAATTTTGTGGGGTTTTTTTGTATTTGTGGTTTAACTGATTAGATCTCCCTGTGTTAGCCGTGGTATGCATAAAACATACGTGGACAGGAGACTTAATGTTCAGGGAAACTTCCAAAATTACTCAGTTTGTTTTAGTGATATTTTTCATGCAAAAACTGTACAAGCATTGTAACAGTCTGTGATTTTTAGGGAGTATGGGTGAATAGAGGGTAATTTCCAGTTTGCCTTTCCTTAGCTGTGCTAAACCATTTCATTCTTAACATCGTTATGTATATGATATGGTATTATAAATTAGCATCTTGTTTCTCACTTGTACAATGACATAAAATAGCAATACTTACAGTGTGATGGGCAGGTTTTTAGCATCATCCTTAGTGCCTGTCAGAGAGATGGTAAAAGTTGGATCTATCTGCTTGCCTTGAATTTCATTGATGAAGTGGATCTTAAGCTGATAATGATAGACTGTAGAAAGGAAGAATTTGCAAAGTGATGAAATTAATGGTCAAAGAAGCAATAGATTTCTCTAGTGGTAGAATTTTGCCTTTCAGAGCAGGAACTTAATTCATACTGCATTTTAATTTTTTAAACATTTGTTTCAATTAAAACATTTTTTCTGCTTGTTGTTTTGCTGTATAATCCCTTGTGGTTTGGGGCCCTGTTGCTCTATTTAAAAGGATGGAGAAAAAAGGTAAACTGGGCAAAGCTTCCTTTGTAGGCTGAAACATTCTTCCATGGGAAATACATCAGCTTTTCTAAACTTTAATTGTTAGACTTTCTGGCAATCTCTAATCACCAGACAAATCCTTATGACTGGACATGGGTAGAGATGTATGATACAGATTGAAAACCGTATGCGGTGTAGTCAGACTTTTTCTCTGAAAATTGTCCTGCAAAGCAGATGACTCACAAACTTCCCTTGACTGCATAATGATGCATTGTGCTTAATATGCATCCATTCATAGTATGACCTTGTTCAAGCACACTGTACGCATTATGAGCAGTTTGACATTTAGTAAGTTATGAAAAAAAAGCAAACCCCAACATACAGTTAGAGGCCATGTGCACACAGATATTGTCAGCTAGATTAGAATGTCCCAAACGCTTGTCTGATGATTCTACCAGCCACCTTCTTTAAATTTAGGTGTTAATTAAGAAAACCCTAAGTAATTTCTATTAACAAAGACCGCAATATTTGGAAAATTAGGAATGTTGTGTTTATCCTTGCAATGTTGACAAGTTATAAATGGGAAACTGTTCTGGTAAACATGATTGCACTCTAGTTTTTTAGTAGGAAGATGCTCCTTTCTTATCTTCTGTCCCCACTTCAGGCTTCACTGCATATCAGAATGGCTCCACCATAACTGGTAAGGAAGTAATCTTTTAATGTATATGCACAGATAGGATTATTTTTTGTGTGCAGCTCCAAGTCTTCACAATGAAAGTATTTGCTACAGAAGCTTTATCTTTTTGTTGTTGCTTCATAGTTATTGTATGTAGTGAACCACGTATTTTTTGAGAGGGCATCACTATGAAAACAAAATAGTTGATTCTTTGCTGCAAACTTGAGGACAAAATAGGCAGAGCGCCTTGTTTACAGAACTTCTATTACTATCCTCTCTCTTGAGGTTTCTCTCCTTGTAAAAATTGATGTTCTAGTGTATGTTCTAATAGAGGCTAGGCTTTTGTTGTGGTTATGATGCTCACTTTAAGGAAAAAGGTGAGCATAATTAATATAAAAACTCTGACTCAGGGTCCCATCACTGTTTTATTATAAATGTTAACTTCTGTGTAACAGGAGTTTTTTTGTTTGAACTGAATTAATGTACACTCCAGAATATAATGCTATTAATTTGAAAAATGAGACATCAGATTTTGTGATGACACATAGGATTGTGTCGTGTAATGATGGGTTTCTCAAATTTCTTCTATTTGGGCTTCTCACATGATCTTCAAACATTTTAAGAGCATTACAAAGGTGACTTTGTACACACCCTCCCACACAGTTGCTGCCTTGTTTGGGAACTTCTGTGAAAGGAAACCATTGTCTAGGGCACTGGTATCCTCATACACACCAAGGATGATTTTTTAGAGCAAAAACAGTTCCAAGCAAAAAAAAATGCAACGTTTCAAATTGAAATCAAAGCCAGTGAGAGACAGATATTTTACCACAAGCTGAAGCTCTCTGTGTGTCTGGAGAAGAACGCAACACAGGGATCCCATTTCTATGACTAGGTATGGTAGTGGGTATCATGTCCTCAGAGCAATTTGCTTTCCGATTCTGACTGTTACCTTAATGTACTGCAGCAAAATTGTATCAGGAGCTAGACAGAGCTTCTAGAATTCTTAAGCTTACTTCAAGTAGCTTCCTGAGGCATTCTAAAGAGTATAAGCTACTCTTAAGTATCAGTCAGGGCTGAGCAGACCCCCTTGTAGTCACTGCTGTGTACTTCACAGACGCGTTAGTGTAAGACTTCCAAAACTATTTTAAAACTACCAGAATTTTTGTATCTTCTTAAAATCTGCGATATTGCAGTTGAGTACCGGACACTGTGGGGAAACAAGCTGTGTAATGCAAGCAGGATCTTTAAACATTACTCCTCATGACTGGAAAGCCCTTGAGTCCATGCCAGGGGCGCACTGTCGGCATTCAAAATGCTTTCCCAACGGCAGTCCAGCGGGAGGAAGGCACCACCTCCACCCCATTTCTGTCTGCTCCTGGCCAGCCCCGACAGGGGGTTGAGGTGGTGAGGGACCCCCATGCTGTGGGGCTGTACTGGGGGATCCCGGGGGCAGGGGGCTGGCCCTGGCGCTGCCTCAGCGCCGAGGAGCAGGGCGGGCAGGGCCTCGACCACCTGCCCGGGCGCTAGGCTCCCCTCGCAGGTCTCTGCGCCTCGTGGCCCGCGGCCCCCAGCGCGAGCCCTTCCCGCGCTGCTCTGCGATGACTCATACGCAGCCGGGGAAGGAGATGGCGAGCGCTGCTGTGCTAGAAGCCTCTGGGATGAAGGTGAGTCCCTGCCCTTCGTTCCACACAGTCCCGCTTAACCTTGTTCTACAACGGACGTAAACCTTCCTGCTGGCCGGTAGATGTCTGCTCAGCAGCAGCAGTTGCCTCACGAGCTACCTGACAGTCGATGTGTTATCAGCCTATAGAGGCAGGCCCAGGTCACTTGGTAATGGAGACTGGCAGATAGGCCTTGTTTCCCTGTCAGACTGCTTCCTCTCTGCCTGGTAATACGTGCAAGAAACCACATGGGTTGTCTCTCTGAGCTTAGAAGAATGTTAGGTTGTGCTTTTGACAAATTAATTTAATGGAGATAAAGCTAGAGTACCAGTCAGTTTATTTTTAGAGCTGCAGTTCTACCCTGTCAAAGTCCATGCTATTCTATTGCCTATCAATTGTTTGAAAAGTAATAATTGGTATGTCTTCTTGTAGACTAATTGCAGATAAAATTTGGGCAAACTTGGAACGGGCAGTTTTACAGGCCTCACAGAGCAATTATGGAGCTTTTTTGGCTTGGCTGTATGCTGCATATGTTAAAACATACACAGGCCGGTTGTTGAGAAATCTGTAGATCAGGATGCTAAGCATCTCTGAGGCCTCAGATCCACAGTTACCCTGTGGCAAGCATGCAGTATACTTTTACCCACAGAAATGTTATGAGTAAGGATCTTGATGAAGGGGCATCAAGACAGCCTACCAGGATTCTTAATTGTCTCTGCAAATTTGATTATTCCTGAAGATTTTATAAACTTTAATAAATGAGTAAACAGGATCACAAAATCTCGTGCTCATTCCCTCACTTTGTGATCAATCTGGAGACTGTAACAAGTGTTCCCACAAACCTTTGAAAGGCATTTGTGCTCGTGTTTTCAGAAAGAGTCGTCTACTTTTGGGGAGCCTTTCCTCCCTGATGTTGTAGCCTAATGTGTTGCACCGGTTCTTTCTACAGTTGAGGCACAATCCTTTGTTGAAAGTGGTGATGTCGTTGCACCAGTATGCTGTGCTTTGTTTATCATTGTGAAGCAGAGAGTCGATGAACAAATGAACTGACCTCTCATGGGCACACTTCACAGCTTGAGTGATGCCTGAAAAAAATGCAAACAACAGAACTTTGCATGCCCTTGTTCATCTTCACCATTTCAACTGCAGACAAGTACAACCACCAACTATAAATATGTTATTGTTTTCTCCCCACGCCCCTTACGACTAAAACATTGTGATTTGCCACAAATCGTATACTGTAGCAACTTTACTTTTAGGATAATCCAAAAAGAGTTTGACTGAGCCCACATGATAATAAATTGAATAATTTGCTGCTTAAACTTTTCTAGCCTGACTGTTTAAGTCTGTAAATATGAACCTTGATTTCTTTGTCCTGGCTGCTTGGTTAATATGAAATACAAAATAAGGCTATATGTGGTCTTTTAGAACATGCCCCGCTGACGACAGCAGTCTCATTCAGATGGTTAAACACTGTTGTCTTTTGGATGCTTATGCTGTAATATCGGATTTTATTCCAATCAAAGTAACACGCTCAGGTTAACTTTTGCTTGCAGCTACTACTTAGGAAAAAGGAGCAAAAATTAATTAAATATATTTTTTAAATTATTAAATGCATAGGTCTGCTTTTACAAGAAATATCTTTTTCTGCCTTAAGTGTCATCAAATTCAGAAATTTTCTGTGTAATTGGGATATATCATGATGGACCATTTTTGTGTCTTCATTGATAAGCCTTCTAGCTGATTCTTAGTTTCACTTCTGTCATGAATTACCAGCTAAAAGTAAGACCTACTTACAGATAGCGTGATGATAGTTGAGAAATGTTTTTGCAATGCAGTGTGATAGGTGAACAGTACTCTTTTGGTTTTTTTCACTTAGCAGTTCTGTTTGTCACTGTGCATCAGTACTTTATCTTTTTTCAGTATGTTGCATCAGTTTCTCTAAGTTTGTTTAGGTATGTTGGAAATAAGTTTCTATATATAAAACCTAGCCTGGACAACTTGAAGTCAGGTCCTAGAGAAAGCATCATCTGTGTGGCTGAAGGACGGATAGTTGGGAGAAGGTGAATTAAGGAGGTGAATAGTACAGCCCTATGTTTGATTTGATTTCAGGTAATTAATTGCACACTAGATGAATCTGGCTTAATTAGAGTAAGTTTTCTCATTTCCTTTACTGTTAAACCAAATATCTTTGAAATCATTCAGAAGTGCTTGACAGCAGGATGTTCCTAGCCTCAATTACGGAAGTCCTAGGCAGTCAAATTCCTTACCAGAGTCACTAAGAATGGTTTGAACTCAACACATGTGAAAATGAGCCAGTTTCTATCAAAAAAAAAAAAATCTTTGCATTTAAAATGGCAGCTAATGCTTCCCTTAAATACTATTTAAGACCATAGACATAGGTAAAGTTTCCCAGAGATACTGTCAGTGCAGCTGCAATGCTGCTTCCTGTTCTGTGCTGTTGGCTCTTACCAGTGATTCCATATTGTGCAATGTGGTTATACACATGAATGATGTGACAGCCAGGCTGAAAGGAGCCTCCATTGGGATAAAAGTCAAGATGAGCCACAGGCTGCTCGATGCCGACGCTGAGACCCATGTGCTGTTTAGTGAATGTATGAATTGCATCTACAAAGTTTGCATCATCTGGAGATAAACGGTCTGTTGGTGACATTCCTTCAAACAAGGGACCAGCAGGGTCAAGGCCTGCAATAAATGCAAATAATCCAGTTGTGATGTAGTGCACACGGGCTGTTCTTTTACTGTTATGAGAAAAGTCTGGGATAAATATTTAAAAACAAACAGCACTCTTACTTTACAAGGTCTTTCACCGATAGAAGCAATGCTAGGAACACTTGTCCTGCAGAGGGTACATGGTTACACCAAAAGGTAAAGTAAACACGGGCTCTGTGATAAACAGTAATGGCTGCACGCACAAGGACACAGGCCCAGAGATAGATGTGTTTGTTGTAGACAAACCATGCTCACTACTGCTTTGTCACTTGAGGGATGTTTACTTAATTTTGTTCTTTCATACTCTACAGGTCATGCATTTCAGAGGCCCTTTTGCAGACATCAGTCTCACAACAGGGTTGACTTTTAGCACACATTTGTGTCCTGAATCTTTATAAAGCTTCACTTACTGCTTAAAAGAGCTCTATGTCTGACAGATGTTGTTTATAATAATTTTTCAACTTTAAAAGTCTTCAAGGCAAGTAATGACAGTATTCAGAAAAATAATATCCCACTTTGGAAGTTTTGCTGATTTTTAGTTTGCTAGATACTTTTTGTGTGGTTGGAAACTGATTTATGCAAAAGGACTGCCTGCATAGTTTAAAGCTGCCTTTCTAAAGTTGAGAGATTTTCAGTTGGCACTATGGACTTGTAGTTGCAAAGATACAATTGGACAAGAGTAATAACACAGGCTATGAATAAGGATGTCACTATGAAAGCACACATTTCCTTTTATTTTTAATAGCTTTTATCACTATGAATTTTTGGAGCTTATTGTTACAAGTTTGAATATTTTTTGATGAAGAATATATATAGCTATTACAATAAATAATGTGTTCTAATGGGGTTTTTTTAAAACATACCCATTATTGAGATTTGATGTACTAATTTTCTTAATGTAATTTTCTTTTAAAAATTAGTATTTGAATGGCTTTGGGTCAAGGTAGTGACCAAAGATCAAACATTAGTCGTTAACCTTTAAGGTGTTACTCGGAATGGATACAAGATAAATGCATGCAACTTGAATCTTTAGTTTATGGTTTCTAGTTCTCACACTGGTATTTGCTGTATGTCATCATTTGGACTGAGGTAGGAATGGTAAAACCTAGAAATACTGTGGTATTTAATTTTTAAATGTTTTCATTAAACTTTCTAAATCTAATTTCTAAACCAGTGGGTTGAAACTTCTAAACTGCTGCGAATATTGCTAGTCAATAGCTAAATACTGATAGGACATTATGTCAAATATCTATGTAACCTAAATCACTTGAATGCCACATTTCTTAAAGTTTTATAAGTCTTTTACCTGTAATTCTTCCAATCTTATTTGTACCGCTGATATAACTTCCAGCAAATCCTGAAACATGAGCTCCTAGGCTGTACCCAATTAGATGAGCATTTCTTCTGGAAAATTGAATGGATTCCTGGAAGACCGTAACAGCTTAATTTAGTTGCACAGAATGTGGAAAGCAAACAGTGAAATACTTGCTACAAACTAGGAATGCCATGAATTACAATACAAGAAATTTTGTATGTCAGTGACGGAGGTTAAATGAGTTGCATGGATGGTGGACAAAAATTTTTCACTGGCTGAATGTTACTCCTTGCCTTCTTTTCATGCAGCAGGAAAATGGCACACATTTGGGCACTGCTACTTATGTGCTATGCTCAGGAAAGCCGTCAACACAGATAGTAGGATTTTTGTTGCTGTTTGCTCTAAGTGTTGCAAATGTGCGTTGCCTTTTGTCTGCAGCATTTGACTTTCCTATGACTATGAAATGGGTGTCTGTCCTTAACTTCTCTGTCAAACGGTCCTTTCTAGAAAGTGCCTGCTGGTTTGTTTGCTTTTTTCCCAAGATACTAGCATAAGCCAAATTAGAAGCCAAAGTATCAAAGTATTGATCGGACATGACAAGTGATAAAGCAATGACATTTCTGGTCTGATTTGTACAAAACTGTATATATGATCTGAAACAAACCTATTGAAGCAGAATTGGCCTCAGGCCCTTCTTTCTATCTAATCATACTATGTAGATTTTAAGCTTATTTCACCTGAGTTGCAAGACTCGAGGCTTTTTGACTTGTGAAGAAAAATGTGGCATATTTTTCTTTCAAGAAGGGCAAACTTCTATTGCCTGCCCCAGTGGAGTGACTTTGCAGTCTCAATACTTGTCTTTTGTGAAGATGAGGTGAAGCTTGACAACCCTCTTTTGAGAGAGGCAACTCTTAGAAATCACAAGATCTGACCCATTTTCTTGGCAGGTGTTACTGAGATGGATGCTGTTAAGACTGTTACTCATCATGCCTTATTAACTCTTGGACTAAGAGCACTAAGATTTACTTTGGTTTTATTTTTTATTAAAACTTTGCACAGCACTGCAGTTACAGCCATTGATGTTTTGATATTTCAAATGCTTGATTGCTTGTAAGCAGACAGAAGCATAGCAGGAAGATAGATATAGGAGTTGGAATGAAGGGGTTTTTTATCTTGAACTCAGGAGGGGTGCTTCTCAAGAGAAGGAAGGTTTACTGCTTGAACATGCTCAATTGAATGCTGTGATAATTTAGAGTTTATTTAAATCCTGGAAGATATCATGGTACAAGAGACACTACCTACAATGCTGGAGCAGGAGTAATTTATTCAAGCCTCAGTTTGTTTGCTGAAACTGGAGAAATCACAGACTGTCTTTATTGTTGACAATGTTGTGTGTCCTCCTGGGAACTGAACAAAGTCCACTGTTTGATTCATTCAATAATTAAACAGCTTCAGAATATTACTTTAGGCTCTGGCAAGTTAAATTATGCTTGACCAAGAGCTAAAGTTTCTTGTAATGTCACAACAAAAAGTTGTGACTCAGGCTTTCCTGCCTTCTCTCTTTTTGCCTGTTGCCCATAACTGGGCATGCTAACTGACAACTTCTTTTAGCCCTGCCATTCCTGTTGAAAGCAGCTTAACCCTTCAATATTTGCCACGAGTCTTTCAGCTTTGCAGTGTTATTTCCTTTCCACCTTGGGCCTCACCATATTTAAATTAACATAATCAAAAACTTTGCAAAGTACTGAAGTATAATTTGATTTCAAATTAGGTAAATAGGTCTTTTCCAGAGATATGTTGATCTGGGGGCTCTTACCTCTAGCCATTCCAGGAAGTCTGCAATTTCCTGTCCTATGTAGCGAGTATTCTGTACAGCAATGGGATAGTGCTGGTGAGCAAATGTAAGCCAGTCTGCAATGATCACATTCATTTGTTTATGCTGAGATTTCAGAGCTGCTGCCATTTTCCAAATCCAACCTTCTAACATTCCATCTACCTGTTTTATTTAGGAAAAAAAAAAAAAATCTTAAGGGAAAGCAGTGTCTGCCAAAAATTTCTTATGAAAAACTCAAGGAAACAAACAAACAAAACAAAAAACCACCCCCCCCAACCCCCCCCAAAAAACACAC
>JANHGN010010484.1:27854-47453 GCA_024605025.1 Megaceryle maxima | reverse complement strand
CCCCGTCGCCGGGGCAGCGGCAGCGGCAGCGGCGGCGCCGGCCCGCCCCGCTTCTTCCCGCCTATGTCTTGGTCGCCGTCCTCCCGCGGCGGCGGGCGGCGGCGCTCCCGCTGGCCGCCGGTCGCGCGGAGCCGCCATGCCGCCGTCGCCGCGCCCCGCTCCATATCCCGCGCGCTCAGCCCCGACTGCCGGCGCGTGCCCCGCCGAGCAGACACGCGATACGGAAACGGACAACGGTCAAAAACCGTCCCGGCCCCGACTTCAGCCAGGTGGGGCGGGGGCGCGGCCCCCGCGAGTCACGCGGGGCAGGCGGGGCCCCGGAGCCGCCTTCCCTTCCTTCCTCCGCCTCTACCCCGCAGCTGCCGGCTCCTGCCAGCGCTGAGGCTAGGAACTCCGCGGCGGCGGCCGCCGTCGGTGGCGGGTCCTGTCCCGGTAGTGGTGGAACCCCCTTGTCCCGTCCCGCCACTGGGCACGGGCGGGCACCGGCCTGACCCTGCGCCTGGTCGGCCATCGATCTCCCTGGGCTTTGTGAGCGGCGCGGGGGTGCTGGGTGCTGCCTCTGGCAGCGGCCTGGTGCCTGGGGCATTTCGTAGCTGTAGTACTGCCCTGGCTGGAGCCAGCTCAGGTGGCCCGGGGTGAAGTGCAATGACTGTTGAGGGTGTTAGTGAATAGCGGGTCCCCGCAAAGCCTTGTCAAGATGAGGAGGGCCCGAGCCCTGAGCACTTTGTGGGCTGCTCTTGGGACCACCAGCACAGTATGCCCGCTCTTGTGCCTGACAGGCCACGGACATTCCATCATCATTTTTCCTATCTTTATCATCCTGCTTTGCAATGTACCTGGCAACTCCTAAATCCTAAAAGATGCTCGTTTCTTGCACTCTCTGATGTCATCTGGAAACAAAATATGTCATGATGTGATGCAGAGAAATGGCTATTTCAGTCTCGCGATCACAGAATTGCTATGGTTGGAAAAGACCTTTAAGATCATCAAGTCAAACCATTATCTAAATCTACCAGGGCCTCTTCTCCACCATATCCTTGCACACCATGCCTAGATGGGTTTTAAATACATCTAGGGATGGTAATTTAACCACCTCATTGGGCAGCCTGTTTCAGTCTTTGATAACCCTTTTGGTATAAAAGTTTTTCCTGATGTGCAACCTAAACCTCTCCTGGTGCAACTTGATGACCTTTCCTCTTGTCCTGTCAGTTGTGACTTGTGAGAAAAGACCAATGCCCACTTCTCTACAGCCTCCTTTCAGGTAGTTGTAGGAAGCAGTAAGGTCTCCTCTCAGCCTCCTTTTCTTCAGACTAAACAACCCCAGCTCCCTCAGACAGTCTTTGTAAGACTTATTCTCCAGGCCCCTCACCACTTCTGTTGCCCTTCTCTGGACCTGCTCCAGCACCTCAATGTCTTTCTTATCACTGCCATGCCCAAAACTGAACACAGTACTTAAGGTGCAGCCCCACCCATGCTGAGTACAGTGGGACAATCATTTCTTTAGTGCTGGTCACACTATTCCTGATGCAGGCCAGGATGCTGTTGGCCTTCTTGGCCACCTGGGCACACTGCTGGCTCAAATATATGAAGTGTTACAGATGGAAGCTGAAAGTTGCTGTATTCTACCCTGCCTCTGTGTTGACACATAGAAACTTTCTAATGGCAGTAACAATACCCTTTGGGATGAAAAAGTCTGAAGGAGTGGTGAACTAAAATGTGATGACTATGCCCTCTGGACACCTGTAGTAAATTTCCATGTTCTGTTTTAGTGAGTTTTCTTGTTTGCTTCACTGCACCATCAGTACAGACAAGATAATTGCTTACAATTTATGACTTGCAACTCCAGATTATGCTACTACAGTTAAGACCTAGTAACACAGTTTTAGTCTGAGAGGCTTGCTTTATTCTGTTTTGTTCAATTTTTCTTCCTGCTTTTGTTTCGCTTACCTATGTAACCTCCCCTCTTCACAAGTGGCCAAACATACCCCCAGATTTGTTTCTCAAAAGTAAATTTTTAAATGAGAAACAGCTCTACCATGATAAAGTCCAATGTCAATATTTTCTTAAAAATACAAGTGTGTAATTAGTCCAGTGAAATGCTTGCATCACAAATAACCAAAGTTAATTAAATATAAGACTCTCCCTCCAACCCCCAGAAAATAAATAAATGGAATGGAATGGAAGCTGCCCTTTGAAAATATCCTATTAATAATCCGTTTGATGATAAGGTAATATTACTAAGAAACTGTGGTTTCAAAGAAAGATGTGCCAGATACTCAGTGTAGATTTGCATTTCTCCTTTGAAATTCCTAGATATGTTATTTAAAGTTGTACAGAAAAGTCAAGCAAGGAATCAGGTATGGACTTTTCATCTTTTATTTTGATTTTGTGTATAAAATCATCAGTATTGGGAGCCACCACTCCTGAAAAACTTACCTACGCAGCTTTATGCAGGAGCAGTTTCACTCCAGCAGCACATTTTGCTGCATTTCAGTTTTACTATGCCAGAACATGACATACATTATTAATCTGGAGGGTAACACACATTTTGAGAAAATAGGAGCTACACATCATTAATTTATTTTGGCCCAACACTTACCTGAGGATTAGAATAGTAAAATAATTTGTTTTCTGAATGGTCTTTTCCCTTTAATTCTTTAGGCAACATTTGAACATTAAAAACCCGTTAGTTAAGAAAGACCTGACTATACTGATTTTGGTGACAGTCATACTCTACAGGTGAAAACAATTTTTAATATTCTGTCAATTCAAAATACAGAGGTAATTTCCTGCTTTAGATCAAAAAGACTTCTGATGTTTGGAATACCGACAGCCCTTTTATCATCTGTTCCGAGCACAGCATTTGGGAGGGCACTGTGCAATGTGAATTAAGGTGGAAGGATAGTGCATACACGTTTTGACATGACTGGAACGTCAGGGTCAAATACATCAACAAATACAGTGCCCTTTATTGCTCTGTTAGTCTGGAATGACTGATTTAAGATAATTGGATCTAATTTTCAAACAAATGATTCAGCATATATTCAGTTTGACTTTATGTCAAGAAGGTTGATGCTTAACCTAGTATCTTGCAATCCACATTGCTTCATTTTGTCAGCGCACAGTAGAGGGAAATCCCTCTTTCACTGAGCATGAACTATACTTGTAAACTCTGTTTTAAGCAGAAAAGTAAAAATCCAATCTCCCATCCACAGGGACTGGGGGCCTGCTTTGTTTTCTGACTTAGTAGAAAAGAACAAGTTAAATGATAGCAGCATAACATTCTTGCTTAACAAATAAATACAAATATGAATGTTTTCTAGTTTAAGACTACTATCAGCTATTCGGAGTAAGAGAACTAGAACACTATCTTCAGTAAGGCTTTTTGTTTTGGTTAAAAACAATGATGCAGCACTCATCAAATTATCAGTAAACTGTTCACATAGTCATCTCTCTTATTCAAATGTGACTAATTTGTGGTATTAGTTTCATAGAATCATAGAATACCAGGTTAGAAGGCTCCTCAAGGATCATGTACTCCAAACTTTCAAGGGAAAATAAATAAAAATATAGTATAAATGAGATGTCCCAGCACCCTGTCAAGCTGAGTCCTAAAACTGTCCAGTGTAAGGGAATCCACCACTTCCCTTGGGAGATTATTCCAATTCTAATTTATCTTGTAGTGAAAATTTTCTTCTGGAGTCCAACTGGAATCTCCCCAGGAGTAACTTGTACCCATTACCTCTTGTCTTTTCCATGTGACTCCTTGCAGAAAGGGAGTCTCCATCTTCTTGGTAGCCACCTTTCATGTACTGGCACATGGTAATAAGGTCTCCCCTAAGCCTCCTCTTCCCAAGGCTGAACAAACCCAGTTTTCTCAGCCTTTCTTCATATGGCAGGTCTTCTGGTCCTCTGATCATCCTCGTGGCCCTTCTCTGGACCCTCTCCAGCCTGTTCCCATCTTTTTTGTATATTGGGAACCAAAAGTGAACACAGTACTCAAGGTGTGGTCTGACCAGCACTGAGTAGAGTGGAATAATGACTTCTTTATCTCTGCTGGTCATGCCCTTGTAAATGCAGCCCAGCATCCTGTTGGCTTTCGTTGACACTGCAGCACACTGCTCACTCATGTTAAGCCTGTTTGCCTGTATCCCTGTTTGCAATTTATATCACATTATTAGGACACTTTCATTGCAGGTTTAATGTTTGTTACTGTTTTCAAGTGGAGAAATATGTTATATAACTCTCATCTTCTTTACAGTCTTTAAAGACCTATGTGTTTATAACTCCATTCTCACTAGAGATAAGATGCTATGACACAGCACACCACACTTGACATACTAAGCAAGCAAGGAGACATAAGTTTTCCATTCACAGGACCACTGCTTACTAGTGGATTTTGGGAAGAGCAGCATAAGACTGCTTTTTCTGTTTGGGTTTTTCTAACAGGACTCTGAGCTTGATTCCAGAAGTAGCTTAAATTGTATAAAGTAATTGGATAGAAATTCTGTGTCTGCCTTCAGGTGACCTAGCTGTGCTATGTTATGAGAAAATTGACAGAAAGCACCCAGATATGTCAGGGATGACTTTTTGCTTTTAGGTTAAACCTTAACTTCAAATCTAATTTAGACTGGAGTGTTACTCTCAAGCAGGACATACAACTTATGTATGCACCAATTACCCTATGTTTCAGCAGAAATGGCCAAACTTCACAAAATAATAAAGTACTTTGGTTGGAAGGGAGCTTTAAAGTCATTTAGTCCAACCCCTCCTGCAATGAACAGGGACATCTTCAACTAGATCAGGTTGCTCAGAGCACCGTCCAACCTGACCTTGAATGTATCCAGGGATGGGGCATCTACCACCTGTCGGAATGACATAGGCCAGTGTCTCACCATCCAAATTGTAAAAAATGTTTTCCTTATTTATAATCTGAATCTACTCTCTTTTAATTCAAAACCATTACCCCTTGTCCTGCCGCTACAGTCCCTGCTAAGAAATCTGTCCCCATCTTTCTTATAAGCCCCCTTTAATACTGAGGGCATCGATAAGATCTCCCCAGAGCCTTCTCTTCTCTGGTCTGAACAAACACAACTCTTTCAGCCTTTCTTCACAGATGGGGTGTTCAATCCCTCTGATAATTTTTGTGGCCCTCCTCTGGACTCACTTGAGCACGTCCATGTCTTTCCTTTACAGAGGACTCCAGAGCTGGACACAGTACTCCAGGCAGGGTCTCACCAGCGCAGAGTAGAGGGAAAGAATCACCTCCTTGAGCTGCTGGTCACATGTTCCTGCTATTCATTCAGGAACACGAGGATTCCTCAGTCAATCTATTCCTCTGTCATCTAGACACTGAGTCACTGACGGCTAGTCTCTGGATGTGACCATCCAATCAATTCCTCAACCACAAAATAATGCCCTTATCAAATCCGTCTCTCTCCAATTTAGAGAAAAGGGTGTTTTGGTAGATCATATCAAGGGCCTTACAGAGGGCCATATAGAGGACATCCATAGTTGTTCTCTTGTTCAGTGATGAAGTCACTCTATCATGTTGGTCAGGTCCTCCAGTGTGCCTTCAGCATATCTTCTAGGAGGATCTGTTCCATTATCTTTCCAGGCAGAGAGATGAGGCTGACAGGTCAGTAGTTCCCAGGGTCCTCTTTTTACCCTCTCCCTTTTTCCAGTCACCGTGGACTTCACCTGACTGCCAGGACTTTTCAAGTATCATGGAGAGTTGCTTGCCAACTGCATCAGCCAATTCCCTCAGGACTCTGGGAGGCATCTTGTTGGGTCTCACAGACTTATGTTCAGGTTTGCACAGTTCCTCCTGTGGTCTTGAACTTGATCTTCTCTTGCAACAGGAGGGTGTTTGCTTCCCCAGTCTTTGCCTCGTGGTCCATCCTCTTTAGAGGTGTGGGAAGAGAGGTTGCCAATGAAGACTGACATAAAAAAAAATGTTGAATACCTCAGCTGCCTTCTTGTCTGTTGTAACCAGTTTGCCAGTCAATGTTCATCAGGAGGAGTACCCTTTCTTTGATCTTCCTTTTCTGTCTGACATACCTCCAGAAGCCCTTCTTGTTATTCTTTGCATCCCTTGTGAAATTCAGCTCTGGACTTGCTGTGGTCTTTCTGAGCCCTACCCTACATAACAGGCAGTGTCCCTGTACTTTTCCCAGGATACCCATTCCTGTCTCCACTGCCTGTTTATTTCCTTCTTGCCCTTTAGTTTGACCAGCCGGTCTCAACTCAGCCACAACAGTCTCTTGCCTTTCTTGCCTGATTTCTTACAGAAAGATTTCTGATTTCTTCTCCAGGTCAAGAGCTCTTGCACTCTATGGAAAGTGTCCTTGAGATCTGCCACCTCTGTTCTGCTACCTTATCCCCAAGGGCAGTTTCCCAGGGGGTCCTCTTGACTCACTCCTTCAACAGGTGGAATTTTATTTTCCTAAAATTCGGGGTCTTGACTTTACTCTTTGCCTGACCCATATCCCTCAGAACTGTCAACTCCACCAGCGTATGATCAGTGCAGCTCAGGCTGCCTCCAATCTTGATGTCACCAATTAGCTCACTTGTTTTGGTGACCATCAGACCCAGTATCTCATCCTCTCTGGTAGGGCTGCCTGTTACCTGGCTTAGTAAACTATCCTCGATGGATTTCAGGAGTCTTCTGTATTGCCTGCAGCTCACCATGCTCCTTTTCCAGCAGATATCACAGTGGCTGAAGTCCCCCAGCGGGATGAGAGTCTGCAAGCACAAAGCCTCCTGGAGCTGGATTAAGAAGACTTCCTTGCGAGGCTTCTTTTGATCAGGTGGCCTGTAGTAGGCACCAACCAAAAGGTTCCCTTTGTTGCCTCACTCTCTACTTCATACTCATAAGCTTTTGACCATGCCATGGCCAATTCTTCAGGGACAGCTCTTCACACTCCTGTCCATTTCTTGCAATAAAGGGCGACACCCCTGCCCCTCCTCCCTCTCCTATCCCTTCTGAATGGCCTATAGCCATCAATGGCCACACTCCAGTCATGGGATCCATCCCACCCATTTTCAGTAATGGCAACCAGGTTGTAGCTTTCTAACAAAATGGTAGCTTCCAACTTCTCCTGCTTGTTGCCCATGTGTGTGCTTGTGTAGAGGCACTTAACTGGTCTGTCAGCCATGTCAAGTTCTTAGAGGAACACTCCTTAATTCTTTTGAGGTATTTCAGTGGTGTTTCTCTGTTGGTTCCTATTACTTCAGGAGCCCTCAGCTCATCTCTGTAAAATTCAAGTGTGCAGCAGCGTACCCAGCCCAGCAACTGGCTGAGGGCCCTCACTAGCAACTAATCCCTCAGACCTTCATGTATCATCCTACAGTTTGCCACAGGCAAACTGATATTATTCCCTTCCCCTTTCAAGTCTAGTTTAAAGCTCTGTCGGTGAGCCCTGCAAGCTCCTGAGCAAAGACTCTTCCTCCTTGGTGATAGGTGAATCCCATCTGACACAAGCAGGACTGGTGCCATGTAGGTCTTCCCATTACCAAGAAACCCAAAATTGTGGCAGTGACACCAGCTATGGAGGCATGCATTGATAGACTGAGTTCCTTCATTCCTTCCAATTTTGCTACCTGCACCTGGAAGGAGAAGGGAAATATTTACCTGTGCTCTAGATTACTTCACCAACTGTCCCAAGGCCCTGAAGGCTCTTTTGACAGATCTTGGACTATGCTTTGTGCTTCATTGCCACCCTTGTGGAAGATCAGTAAAGGGTAATCATCTGAGGATGATACCAAGCTAGGAAGTTTCCTAGTGATGTCCTTAACCTGGGCTCCTGGGAGCCAGTAGACTTCCCTAAGAGAAAGTTCTGTCCAGCATGTTAGACCCTCTGTTCCCCTCAGAATGGAGTCACCTACAACTCTAATCTGTCTTTTCTTCCTCATAGAGGTGGTTGTGATACAGGAGGTAGGTCTTTAGGACCTTGGTGACACCTCTAGTGTAGATGGACAGTCATCTACATCATCCATTGACTGGTATTCCACATCCAGAGACTCAAAGCTGTTGTACAGAGGTAGCTGGCAGGGTGAGGTAGGCAAGGAGGGGCTTTGCCAGTCACACCAAGTATGGACTTCCCTCCATTCACTCCTTTCCTTTAAATTGCTTCCTTCAGCCTAGCATGGGGAGGATACAGGGTCCCCTTGATCTTGTTTGGTTTTTTTTTTTTTCTGGTGGGCCATATTTTCCCTTAAGGCCCTCGTTTCTCCGCTAACAGCCTTCATCGTGTGTGATGACTTGAACAACAGCTTTGCATAAAGGCATAATTCATACAGTGAAAGTAACAATTCCATCAATAAGGCATGAAAAACTGATGAGACCAAGCAGTTTGGCTTCAGCTTGTTCTTGTATGTTAAATATCCCATTGGAGGTAACATAGTGATGTGAAAGTAAAATGAGGTACAATAGGATTGGCAAACTCAATTCTTTTTGTCCTTTGAGCCACTGAGCACAGCTTCATTGACTGTCATGCTGGGATTAGGGATCAAAGAAGAAATTATAAAGCAAATGCAATGGATAAGTCCTTCTAGCTAAAATCAAAAATCTGCCCCTGCCTTTATTCAAAGTAGGTTTGCTCAGCAATGTTTATAGAACTGTTTCCATGAAGAAAGCTCACCAAGCTGAAAAGCCCAAATGTCAGAACAAATTCTTCATCTACCAGTCTCTACAGTGAAAAAGGGCTCTTGAGTAACTGAAACATACAACTGCAAGTAGTCAAAAAGACGTAGCAACAAGAAAGAGTGCCACAGCGGGTTTTTTCTTTTTAGTTCAACCTTTAAGCAGTATTTCCATTAGTCAGGTAATCTCACTTTATTGTAAATGTTGTTTCAGCTTTGGTTTGAGTAATTATGAAAGGAATTTTTGGCATTGTGCAGATTCTATTTCAGCAGGTTCTCTAAAGTTAGTTTAATCATTTTAATACATTTTCTATTCAACATGCATCTAGATCATCAAATTGCTACCATGTTTAATGCTTTTGCAGACTGTCTTAACAAAGTCACAAAAGACAGAATTGGCATTGAAACTAGACAACTTTTACCCAGCACTCTTTGACTTCTAAAGAAGAGTTGAAAAAATACATGTATGATAGAAAGCAGCTTCCACAGATTTTAAGCTTCCAGAGGAAAAAAAATCTCCATTTTGCAGAAATGTTTGGACTCCTTATTGGGTAACAAGTCTAACTGATCATGCTAAAGGTTAAGTGCAATAATGGTGACATCTAATACTGCTCCCACTTCCTTTATGAATAAGCTGGTCCAGTATTACTGCTTTAACTTTTGCCTAGGATCATCACTCAGACACTAATAATTTAACTTCCATTAAAGCAAAATGTCATTTCCTCCAACCAAAGATAGATGCAGCATAATTACAACTATGTGCTATGCAAAGCACTGAGTTAACAAGTGAAATCACAGCGATGCCAGCCTCGTTACTGTGATTCTAAGTATGTCAGCCCCAGTTCTAGCAGCAACTTTGTTTTGTTTTTTTACAACAGATCTGTGCTGGAATTTTCAGAGAATTTTCAGGGAGGGAGAAGGCCAGGTCACCCTGGTCTTCATGAGCTTAATCAACCTCCCCGTGTCCATTCCTGGAATAGCTGAAGCAGGATGATTTACAGGTGTAGCCAAGCCTGCAGTATGCCCACTGATTGGCAGGCTCAAGTACATTTTTGGTCAAAAGTGAAAAATGCATGATACTAAGGAAATGGTTATATTTTCTTCTGTCTACCTAGATCTACTTGTAATGCTTTATACTGTGTAGCTAGTTGCAACCATGCATGAGTTTTGCATTTTCTAGTTATAACAAAGGTATGTTGGAGCTTTTAACTGGACACATAGAAAGGCGTTCTTTGTTACAGTTCACTGAACTAGCCCATCTCATTTGTGAATCATTAATGATACTGACTGCTGGGTATATTTACTTTGGTTGTAAATCTATAAGTGGCATGGGAAGATGTGGTAGAATGATTTTTCATACTTAGGTTTTAAATGAGAACATTATTGTTTCAAGGAAGGTAGAGGAAAAATGTAAATTAACATTTTGGAAGGAGAGACAGCAACCTTAAAAAGCAAATATTTTTAATTCTGTAATATTCATTTTACCATTCTGTTTCCTGTAGCTGTATGTTGCAGTAAGTGAGTATACACAGTCATGAAGAATTTGTTTACTTTAAGACTGTCCATTATGGGAGAAGCTTTTTTAAGCTGCTTCTTGAGGAGACTTACTTACAGTGGTTTACAGACAAAGTTGAAAAATCAGGTAATTCAAAATCTATTTATGTTATTTTTGGTGCTAAAGTGGTCCAAGGTAGGACACCGCAAGTCTGAATGTGAAGAAGCCTAACTACATACAAGCTGCAAAATAGCAACTATCCACCCCTACTCTGAATTTCCACCATGTAAGAAATGCTGATGGTTCAGAATCGGGTTTTGCTCTGGCAACTTTAATTCATAATTTATGTTCTTTGGAGGACTATAGCTGTCACATAGCTTTTTTTATTACACTTCACTATTTTGCTATAGGAGGATTTGCATCACATAACGAAAAACCGATCTAGCTCAGGCACCCAGGGAAAAGCATCTGGCTTTGAAGTATTTGAAATCATGTTACTCCCCATTGCATATGGAACTTACATACGTCTCATTTTAAGGGCTCTCCATCAAAAGGAAAAAATGAATTCTGAAACACTTGATTTCAACAACTCTCATTTCTTCATGGTAGCTTGCAGGATTCAGTAATTTCAGAAAATTAAATTTCCAACATGAAATTATGGTTCAGTGTAAATAAGAATACACTGGGCAAAGGTAGTTTTTAGTAAAGCTCTACGAAACTGACATATATACTAGTAAGTGAATTTGGGTTTACTTGTTTTTGTTCTGCTAATGGTTGACTCAGAGTCAACCTTGCTAGTAATTTCATAGTAATATCTGCTTGGAGCCTTATTTTCAAAGGTTTTATTTTCACTTTATTTAGTTATTAGTTTGGATTTTGACCTTATATTTCTAGTCTAATATATTTGTGTGGTAAAAAGAAACTTCTTCTTTCCTAAGCATGCTGGATTCTTGGGGTGTGTTTTGGACAATGTGGATATTAACATGCATCAGATTCTCTATCTTTTGCTAGCATTTTCCTAATTCACAGTAAAAGTGATGCTCTTTTCCTTATATTAAATGCTCTGAAATAACTTAAATTCTTGTATATGTTAGAAATAACCAGATAGAAAATCTAAATCCCTTTACATGTTGTGTAGTAAAGCCGCATGAACAAAGAGCCAAGAAAAATTATCACAGCACAAAAATGTAATTAAATGCTTTATTTTATTTGTGTCTCCACCCAGGGTGCAAACACACTGAGGCATTCATTTATCTCTACAAATCTCTAGCCTCACTATAACAATAATCAAATCCAGACTTAAAACTGTGACCCAAGTAGTCTGTAGACAAAATCTCTGAGATTTTTTTCTATTTCTGTTTCCAATTATACTAATCTACACAAATGTACTAGTCTTATGGTGAAGGACAATAGCTGGAGCAGTCTTCTTTAAAGGCATCTCACAGTAAGAGGTTCTGCTAGTGATTGAGGTTTTTATTTTCCAGTTTTCTTTTGTACCATGCACATATATCTTTCAATTTAATATTTTTTATAAAAAAGAATTTTATGAAACAAAACAAAAATAACATGATTTTATGAAAATAACTGCAACAAATCACAAAATTATACATAGTAGTTGAGAAAAAAAGTGTAATTATTTTGAAGATTTATTTTTCATGGAATGAGAAAGATACACCTTTAGAGAAAATATCTGCCCGATATACAGTATGGCAAATGGAGTTTATATGTGTATATGTAAGCACATATAAATATGTAGACTACTTTGTAAGGTTTAGGATAAACATGCTCCCACTTTCTCTTCTCATCGAAGTGCTTTGTGTAAAAAATATTACACAAGATGTTACTTTCGGTACAGAATAAAGGGATTTCTTTTTCTTAAATCACTCAGCTGATTTTAAATTGTGGTCTTTTTCTTTTGCTTTATCTGTCCTTAGGAAATATTAAAAAAGGAAAAAAAATCTTACAAACAACAAAAATGTAATTTTTGTACACATTCACACCTCTTCAAAGAAAGTTGAAAAGTAAAATACAGTGTGACAGAGGCCTTAGCACCGCACCGCAACACTTCATCACCCAGTATCAGTAAACCATAATCCCTATGTGTATGTGTGTATATAAACATGGGTCTATACACATAGAAAGGGACACCTACACACACACACATGTACTGTCATACATGCACACATGAACACACATGCTCTGAAACTGTATTTTAAACTCCAGTGTAGACCCAATAAGAGAATTGTATAAAAGAATTATTGTAAATAATTTCATTAGAATATTTTTTAATGTTCATAGTCTAAAATAATTTCATCCTTTAGGTATGAATCCCTTTAGAAAGTTAACAATCTAGCAAGCAGAATAACAACACAAAAATCAGTGAGGCGCGAATATTTGTATGTAAGTCAGTAACTGGCATTATTCTATGTAGTTTCACAAGCACCATTTTTCATTGTAACATGTGAGAAACACAATTCCCTATTTAAATATCCAAAATACGAGACAAAATGGTTCTTTTTTATATAATTGCCCTCAGTGATATAAGCTGATCCCCTAAAGTCAGTCTGACTCCAAAGAGAATAATGAAATAATCATGAAGAATCCTCTTTGTAATACAGAAGTAAACAAAGGCATACCTTTTATCTACTGGTAGCCCACTCTCACATGCTTAATTTAACTCTACTCTAGCTCCTTCTTTTTAAGATTAAGGCTCATACAAAGCTGTAAATATATATTATATATATATATATGAAAGCATGAACGAATAACTTGCAAAAGTTTCCTTTTTTGAATGTAACTGATGAACCCCAAAATTACAAATACCCTTTTTGAATTCTATATTCCCACTTTCCCTTTGGTCAGTATCTTTCATGATGTATAAGCTACTACTGGACGGCTTGTACATTCAGATACTAAAAAAAGTATTTAAAAAGTTTTTAAAATCAAGATGGTATAGACTCAAAGTCAGCAGAAATATTTCAGTTTTGCACACAGAAACCAATGAATTCTAGACAATCATGGTTACAAGCACCTTGAAGGATTTATATACACAAAAGTATGTATGTACATATACATGCATATGTACACGCTGGGCCTGATCCTGCCCTTACTGACTTTGGTGGGACAAAACATAATCCTCCACATTTGAAATTGAAGTGTACTGTATGCCTAATGACTTCCACTGAGCTAAGTTACATATATAAGCAGTGACTACAGAATGGGCTTTAAGATAGCACAAAATTAAAGCTTTATTGAATAGCAAAACTTGCTGTCAATACCAGATAATACATTAATGCCAAAGGACTATCTTTTTGCCTGTGTATGGATAGCTGTGCAGGGAAGCCCAAGGTCATATAATGCAATACAAATCACATGTAGAAACAACTAGACATACTACTGCATGCTGAAGCAGAGGGACACATTCACCTGTGATATGGGAAGTAGAACAAAACTGGGAAGAATTTAGTATAGAATTATCTGTATTTAAGCCATATTACTTTTTATTGCACATCATTTATGTGCATGGCTTATCCACAAATTCTTTGCATTTATTAGATTAAAATTTCTCCATTAAATATGTAAGCACCTATGCCTGCATATAAGAATGTACTTCATACATAAAAACCTCAAAAGATTGCCATTGTTTATAAACACCTGGACATAAATTCATCTGTGCAACATAATGGCAAATTCAATTACGAATTTGATTCAAACTGAATTCAATGACTCTCAAAATTGTCTCAGGATAAAAAATGTTTATATGAACATTTTTTTAAATTAATCTTTCTAGATGAGTGATTTCAGAAGCATAGTTATGATCTAGCCTCTAAGAATGAACTTTGGATTTTTGTCCTTCTTAATAAATCAGGTCATGAGAATATTAAGATGCACACTACAGAGTAAGAAGTCCCCAAAATGATGAACACGGATTAATAACCTAAAAACTGAGTCTTAAACAATTTAAGAGTTGTTCCCAAGGTATACAGGGTCATGCTGATGACACATCTCCACTGTAAAATACTGGTTTTAACTCATACCCTTCTACCTTTCAGAAAGGGCAACTCATCTGCTTGTATCCTGGACTGCTTTCAGGCATCAGAGCCTGACATTGAGTCGAAAAATCAAAGCCACCAAACCAGTTCTGTTTGCATCTCTAAATATCCAGAGGGAACAGAGCAAATTTAAGAATAGCTCTTCTTCTTGATAATGTGTTATGGAAATGAAATATGTTAGGGCAACAAAAATGTCATTGAATCAGTACAGATTGCTTTATAAAAATCCGGAAGAATCTTTTCTACTGAGTATTTTAAACCTTCCTATGGCGTACTACAGTACATACAGCAATAAAGCTCTACAATATATTTAAAAATCAGTAGGAAGTTAAAACATACTTATCTAGCAGCTATGCTAAATAAAGACAAATTCCACGTACCTTCTCATGTAGTGCATTTAACCCTTCTTATTCACTACATAAAGCAATGGATCAGAAGGAATATTGGAAATACAGCAATGGACGTATTGTATGTCTTAAAATACAGTGGGAAGGAAAAGACACCTAAACCAAGGCCTGTAAGAAATCCAGTACCAATGATCTTTGGCTCCAAAAAGAAGCCACACCAATGCCTCCAATGAGTAGTGCTAGGATATGCATCTAATTTTTCTCCCTTTTTGATGCTGGTGTGTATTTAACTTTGGAAGCATTACATGAGAACAGGTTGTGCAAAAAGCTGTGTGCCTTTGAAATGTTTGTAGTATGTTCTGGTTTTTCTTCTTTTTCCAGATTTTTCTAAAGCTGTGTTCTTCAGTATGTCCATCATTCAGCTTGGAAGGATTACAGACAACAAGCAGTTTTCTTATTCAGTCTGTGAATTCCCTTTGAGAAATTAAAAGGAAGAAAGAAAAAAAATGTAGAGTTGCTGCACCACAGATGAAAAGAAAAGAAATAACTGGCCAAGGTTTTGGGAAAGGTTGCTTTCTCCAAACACTCTCCTTCTCAGTTGCCTGATTGATTACATGATGAATGATTGGTGACTGTTTTTTTCCTCTCCATTGTGTATGTATACAACCCATATCCCCATACATACGTGGCAGTTTTATGGAGAGAAATATCAGAAGGGTAAGCTGAAATGGGATCAGGTCCTTGTAACTAGATTTGTATTACTTTAGCCTTCAGTGTAGACAGAAGAAAGTTGGCTAGAACAACGATCCACTCCATTTACTTGTAGGAAACTGCTGTCCTCTGGCATGCTGCGAGCTGAATCACCAAAGATACCTGTGGACCCTGCTGGAAAGTCATAAGCTGGAAAAAATACAAAAATAAATAATTAGCTATGATAACTCTATCATGGAGAATGTCTTAATTCTTACGCAGAGAATTAAAAATTACTTTAAACCAAATAGACAAATAAAACAAACAAGCCAATTTCTGTGTTATTAATAATTATACAACTTACTGCTTACCAAGGGAGGAATTTCAGTTCTGTCAGAATCAATTAGTGATTAGTACAGAAGATTTCATCACAGCTAACACTTCCCCATTTAATGGGTGCTAAAATTGTCATAACTTGAAAAATAAACTTCATGCTTGATTATCAAATTTCATCATACCAAACATACAATTAGAGGCTATAAAATATTGTAGAACTCATTTTCTGTAAAGCAGACCCTGGCACACAAGTGACTGACTTCCACAAATAACAGTGGCAAGCACACGACAAACTGCAGAAAATCTCCCATCTTTTGGATTACACCTTCACATACTGTGAGATGTCTCTTTGAATTTAACAGGTGCATTGGCTTTTTAATGCATTACTGAAGGACTGAGTTGTAAAAGAGATTTCAAAGCATCCTAAATATTAAGTGAAATCATCCTATGTGAAAGGACAATGAAAGACTTGGGCATACGTTGTGCTTAGGCCCTGAATTCAGGCCCCCTGACTTGTGCTGATCCTCTGCACAGAGGTAACTTTCACCCTCTCAAAGCAGCATGTAAACCCTTTCATGTAGTTTGCATCAAGGCAGAGACTAAGTGTGCACAGGAAAGTGTGCACCAGGCATTTCTTGTCATGGAAAAGTAAATACATTAAATTCAAGACTCAGAAGAATCAAACTTACATAAAGGAAAATCAGTGGTTTGAATCATCTAAGGTCCTTCCTACAATACTTACAGCAGAGTGGACAGGTTGCAGAAATATCACACAGCAAATACATGAGCTAGTAGTGACTGTCTGAACCCCAAGATTATAACCTTGAGAAGCCCCCATCAGTGTGCAGTCTACACAGTCCAGAAGTCATTGTGACCCTTGGTGACTAGGTTCCAATGCTAACCACACCACAAAGACTGGAAACAATCTCTTCTTTGTGAAGAGTCAAACCTGTCAATGACAGGTCCCAGTCACGTACACAACTCAAACACATCTGACTTGGAAAGTCTACAAACCGTACACAGCCATCCACAAAGTCCTCAGCTGTCATTTACCTGTAATATCAGAATGAGATGAAAAAGTTTGATGGAAAATGCCAAGCCCTGCCTGGCCCACTGATGTGGGAACTAAGCAGTCTTCAAAAGGAGGAACCACACTGCAAGAAACACCGTGTTGTACATTCTTCTGAGTGTCAGCATAATGTGGAGGGCAGAAAGTCTCAATCTGCCCATAAGAACCTACAACAAGGACAAGAAATTGGTCAGTAAAGGACCTGGACAGAGATACATGAGGTAGCATGTGGAACCAGGGACATGAGAACAATAAAAAAACTCATCTGCAATAGCACCAGGACTTCAATTATTTTCCACCAATAAAGCAGCCCTAATATGAAGCTCCCTAAGACATCCTCCAGTTGCACTAAGTTTAAACACAATCTGCTTCATGGACATCATGATTCCAGCATGATTTGTGAGAGGTACTAACTGTCTAGAAGCTTAAAGTTAGCAGGAAATTTCTTCCTTTAATCTGCAATCCTGCTGTCTAAATTGGTACTCTCTAGATTTCACACTGGGCTGCTGAGAAATCAATAAAAATGCTTAATTAAAAATATAGGGAGATTATCATAGTAAGGTCTAAATAAAATCTGAGGGTCTGTCACTGATGCCAAGACAGCTAGCTAATAGTGGTAACATGCATAATAGACACAGGTCTGCTAGTTGATGATCAATAGGGCATGCTGTTTATAAAGTGCAGGGTGAGAGACTAGACCACTCATTGGTAGTAATGAGTCCACATGGAAGAGAACTAAGACCATTGTGTTACATGACATAAAAGATCCCCACCAGTGGTTTTGTTCTTCAAGTTGTTTCTTGTTCCTTAAGTGATACTTGAAAGAAGCATAAAAGCAGTGGGTAAATTCACATTTAAGTCCATGATAAAACATATATTTGTATAACCAAAACCACAGTTCTTGGTAACACAGGGATATGTATGCAGTATATGGGGCACAGACAGATGTTCTGCAGTAGGTTGGCCTGCAGATTTTTTTTGCATGGAAGCTGTTTTCCTTAAAAAAATGCTGCTAAATCTAAGCTTTGGAGATTTTGCTGAGAGTCTGAAGGATGGCCTTTATAGGTAAAAGAACATGGTATGTGTTTGTTTCTGTTTTCTACAATATTTTCCTAGAGTATATGTCAGAAATGAAACGATTATAAATTCAGTATTACAATAAAATCTTGCAGCAGCTCCTTGTCCTCACCACTCTTTTCCCATGCATAAAGGAAAAAAGAAGAAGATACACATTATGTCCAAGGCGTTACATAGAAATTGTAGGTTTTGGCTGTCCAAAAATATGCCCAGGAGTGATAGAGCCTCTGAAAATTTTATTAGCAAACACCGTATTGCCTAAGGGCTTGTATGCTATTCTCTTATGTAGTCTATGTTATGGTTAAGTCATACCAAAAAAGCCACTGAAAAATGAGTTCCTACCTCAGAAACATCTTAAGAAATTTCCTGTGTCTCCAGTTTATTCCAGAGACATGCTGTTAATAGAAAAAGCTGACATGCAGGGCTGTCTCCTCTAGCCAATCTAGATAACCAACACCCATATGATAAATTCCAGCTGAATTTGTTTTTAGTGTAGAAAGATCAAAAAAAGAGAAAAACATTTAAAACATCAAGATCATAAACAAAGGGAAAAAGTGAAGAAGAGGGACTGAAAAATATCTTTAATGTATCTTCAATATATAAACTCCATACTGCAAATACCGGTTTATAATTCAAGAACTTTAATGACTCCCCTCTCCTTAGTCATCTGCTTATTGTCTTTTGGATATTATGAAAAAGGAGGAAACCTTGTTGTTTTCAATTATTATAGATGTTCACAGATTTTACTTCAAAGAGCATTTAGTACTACAAGGGAATTCTAATCTAGATAGTTAAAGAGGACAGTCAGCTCAAGTTCACCCTTGCACATGTTTAGGGATAAGCCTCAGTATGTCCATACTGTGTAGTTAGGAAAGCATATATATATCTATGTCAGACATTCAGCTTTCATGCTTGGGATTTCCTGATGTATGTGAGCAGTAACAAACGATGAGTAGTAAACAATGAGTTGACAGGAGTAAAACTTCATCTCTCTAGAAGTGATGGGATGTTTGTGTGAGTAGCATATAACAAAAAGTCTTTGGGTACTACTTAATTCAGAAAGGATCAAGGAGATATCTCAAAGAATAGATTATAAGCAGATAAGATCCTTTTACGGGAAGCACAAAACACGGAATCACAACCCACTGATATTTGAGAGGGACGTGTCTAAGTAGCTTGGACATTATATGACACCTGAACATAACTATTTGGCTATTCATTCATTACTAGTAATGAGAAATGCCTCGCATGCGCCATCTAGTTTTGACTTATGAATAAGAAGTATTTTAAAAATAAGTATTTTATATTGGTGCAGTTCCATACCCCAACCCAAACAGATGTTCCAACCTCAAATCCCTTTAAAGGGGCAGTCTATACTTAGAAATGTGTTATGAACATAAGGCACTTTGCAAACTTTTTCTGGATTGTGGCTAGGAGCTAGGTGTGTTTCCATTAACTTTCCTATGGAAGTGTGGACATGTGACTGGTGTTTGCTAAAGCTGCACTGAGTGTTTTTGTACAGATAATGGAATTCATAAATAGTAGGAATGGAGAAAGGAGAAAGATGCAGTGGAAAACAAGCTGTATTACTTTATCACAGAATCATGGAATGCCAAGGGCTGTAAGGGACCTCAAAAGATCATCCAGTCCAACCCCCCTGCCAGAGCAGGATCACGTAGACCAGATCACACAGGAACGTGTCCAGGTGGGTTTTGAATATCTCCAGAGAGGGAGACTCCACAACCCCCATGGGCAGCCTGTTCCAGTGTCTGTCACCCTCATAGTGAAAAAATTTCTCCTTATGTTTATGTGGAACTTCCTATGCCTCAGCTTCCACCCATTACCCCTTGTCCTATCATCGGGCATCACCAAGAACAGAACAGAACAGAA
>JANHGN010010484.1:2956-14002 GCA_024605025.1 Megaceryle maxima | reverse complement strand
CTGCAAGCACACACTGGCTGCTCATGTCCAGCTTCTCCTCTACCAGCACCCCCAAGTCCTTTTCTGCAGGGCTGCTCCCTATCACCTCCTCCCCCAGCCTATGTTGATAGTGGGGATTGTTCTGGCCTAGGTGCAGGACCCTGCAGTTACTCTTGTTTGAACCTCATGAGGTTCACCTGGGGCCACGTCTCCAGGTCCCTCTGGATGACATCCCATCCCTCTGGTGTACCAACAGCACCATTCAGCTTGGTGTCATCCACGAACTTGCTGATGGTGCACTCGATCCTGCTGTCTATGTCATTGATAGATATGTTAAACAAGACAGGGCCCAGTATGGACCCCTGAGGGACACCACTTCTCACTGATCTCCATCTGGACTTTGAGCCATTGACCACTACCTTCTGAATGCGGCCATCCAGCCAATTCCTTATCCACTGAACAGTCCACCCATCAAATCCATATCTCTCCAACTTGTTGAGTAGGATGCTGTGGGGGTCCGTGCCAAAGGCCTTGCAGAATTCCAGATAGATCATGTCCACAGGTTGTCTCTTATCCCCTGATGCAGTCACTCTGTTGTAGAAAGCCACTAGTTTTGTTAGGCAGGATTTCCCCTTAGTGAAGCCATGCTGGCTGGCCTTCATCACCTCCCTGTCCTCCGTGGGCCTTATCAGGCCTTCTAGGAGAATCTGCTCCATGATCTTCCCAGACCAGAGGTAAGGCTGACAGGTCGGTAGTTCCCAGGGTCCTCCTTTCTACCCTTTTTGAATATAGGTGTAACATGTCCCTTCTTCCAATCACTAGGATCTTCACCTGACTGCCATGACTTCTCAAATATTATTGAGAGTGGCTTGGCAACTCCATCTGCCAGTTCACTCAGAACTCTGGGATGCATCTCGTCAGGTCCTATAGACTTAGGTATGTTCAGGTTCCTCAGAAGGTCACGAACCTGATTTTCACATACAGTGGGAGTGACTTCACCACCTTGATTCTCGCCTTGTGGTTTTTTGACTTGGGAGGTGTTGGGAGAGAGGTTGCCAGTAAAGACTGGGGAAATAAACTGTTGAGAACCTCAGCCTTCTCTTCAACTGTTGTTACTAGCTCTCTGTTCTTGTTCTTCGGGGGGGTATGTTTTCTTTCACCTAGCTTTTTTCATTGATATACCTGTAGGAACTGGTTTAGTTTCTCACATTAAAAAAGCTTAATCAAGTACACACTCTCCCTCCAATCTCCTAGGTGGAGAAAGATGCAAAAGAATCTCTCCAAGCATTTCTCTATACCACGGTACATGGAGATGTAGGTAATGTGCTTATTTTCTTCTCCGTCACTCACAAACCTGAGTCTGCTGTCCAAAGAGGTACATGACTGGCCCCCAGAGTCGACAAAGCAGCCAGCCCAGCTTGGATTGGCTTCAGTCCAACCAATGCATGCTATTGCAGGGGCAAGAGCTAGTCAACCAGTCCTAGCTCTGGAATGAATCCAGGTATGCACAGCATGTCAGGAACCGCACAGCATGTGGGGAATAAATCCCCTGCTTGCACCCTAAATCCTGCAGTCCTCTCAATTATGAGGTTGGGATAGTAGAGTGGTTCACACCTTTCAAAAACACTACCTCAGGCACTTTGTATACTGAAGTGTTTGTTTGTTCAGTTCATATTTTCACAGCTATCATCATACCCATGAAGTGGTGTAAATGGCAGTTTACTTGAAGGCCCCCTAGTTTAGAGGACAATATTAGATTCAAGATGCAGATTATGCATTAGTTCTTCTTTTAAACATTTCTTTTAATTTGTACTGTATGTTCTGTAATCAAACCAACACTGTCATAATACTTTCTCTTTTCTGAATTTAAATTGTCATTTGTCACACTACCTAAATTAAGATAATGGAACCTTTTTCTTTAAAGTAGCTCTGCATATGAAACTAAGCAATTAAAGTCTTTTTAGAGAGTGTGTATACAGTTAACATGAGAAAGGAATGTATCACACTAGATTTTTATTATTGTTACTCTGCAGAGTACTATAGTATCCTGAGGTCTGTAATTCATTCAGTGACTTAACAAGTTGATGATTAAGGGAGTGGAGCATCTCCCTTATGAGGAAAGGCTGAAGGAGCTGGGTGTCTTTAGCTTGGAGAAGAGGAGAATGAGGGGTGAACTCATTATTTTTTATAAATATGTAAAGGCCAAGTGTCAGGAGGATGGAGCCAGGCTCTTCTTGGCAATGTCCAATGACAGGACAAGGGGCAATGGGTGCAAACAGGAGCATAGGAGATTCCAAAGAGATTTAAGGAAAACCTTTTTCACAGTGAGGGTGACAGAGCAGTAGAACAGGCTGCCCAAAGGGGTTGTGGAGTTTCCTTCTCTGGAGATATTTAAAACCCACCTGGACGCATTTCTATGTGACCTGCTCTAGGTGGTCCTGCTCTGGCAGGGCGGTTGGACTAGATGATCTTTCGAGGTCCCTTCCAACCCTTAACATTCTGTGATTCTAAATGTGTCTGCTATGGTCCAACACCAGTTGCTGCCTCAGAAATGGGCTAATGAGAAGATCACTGTTTTTCATCATTACGTTTATACTTGTAAAAACTATTGACCTGTCCCTGCCTGTCTTCTCATGCTCTGGCAATTGTGGATATGGATATTGGACAGTTCATTCATTGCAGAGAAAATTATACTGGAAAGGAAAAGCCACTGGGTCAGGCAAGAGAGCATGGGCAGCACCAGGTTTTGCACAGATGGCCAGAACCAGGGCAAGCAAAAAAGGTTAGGACCACATGTCTAGGAGTGGGGAAGGAAGGGCTGAAACACCACAGGTGCTCCAGTGATCATGAAACAGTAAGTTCCATCTCAAACATGTACAAAAAGCTCAACAACCTCCAGTAGCCTCAGAACTGTCTGAATTCACACATGCAGTCTGAAATCAAAAAGTACTTTCACCTGGCATTAATTCTCTGAACTGTCATGTCCTTCCATCTTCCTGATACAAGCCAGAGCAAGGACTACCTTCATCCAAAGAAATAATGCTCATTCATCAGTAACTGAAATCTAGTGAATGTTCTTTTCAGGTTTATAATTGGACACTTTGTGTTTACCAAATTACTGGCATTTCTGTCACTCAAGGAAATTAAACACTATTAAATACATTCATAAAATAGAGCAATTTATCATTGGAAAATTATTAAAAATATGGAAAATTATGGAAAAATATGGAAATTAACAAAATAACATTTAAGTATCTATATACATACAGTAAGAATTCAGCAGAAGTCAAAGAAGTCAAGGGGTTTCTATCCAGCCAGCATAAAATAAATCCTGATTATCAAGCTCTTGAACCAGTGACTTTTTTTTTTTTTTTTTAATTATCTACTGGTCCTAATAAAATGCCAATGAAAAAAAAAAAAAAGTTTGTACAGAAATACTTCGCACTGAGAAAATATTGACAAAATATGGCCCTCCCACCACAGGTAAACAGAAACATGAACAACAGTGTTCCCATTTTGTAAGGTATAGTTGGGCTTCTCTGAAGTTTAGTGTCCCAGCCAGTATGACTTTCCTTGCTTGGGCCATTGGTGGAGATCAAAAAGGGATTGGAGGAGGTCCCTGAAATGGAGGTGGATGGAAAGCCTCCCTGCCCTGGGATAACTGAGTCCCTTTCACCTTTCCTTCCTCTGGTAAATCTATACCCAGAGCAATTGCTACCCAGAGGCTGTCACCAGTAACTTTCTGCACACTGAAAATTCAGTTTACATTAATTCTGGCATCCCTGAAGGCAGTCCTGCCCCAGGCTCATCATGAGAAAAGCAGGAGCTAGTCTTACCTCTCTGAGTCCACAGCTGAGAGAAGAGATAACTGGGGGGGAGGATGGAGAGGACTACCCTGTACATTATGTCCTGGGGAGGGGTGGCTGCTGGGGTGGGACAAGGACATTGCTCCAGCTGCTGTTCCACTTTGACTTGTCTGTGTGCTGGGGAACACGGCTGCTGAAAGCAAAAGCAGAGAAATAACCCTTATCAGGCAGGCAAAAACATTGATAACTGACCAAATACTAATGGGTAATACCTCCCCTAATGCTGTAATGACATTTCTTAGCAACTGTTTGTCTGGGTTTTTTTCCTTCCTTGAATGTCCTAATTAGTTGACCCCCAAATACTGTAACTTCATTTTCAAAAAGTTCTTTAAATCAGACAGTCAGAAGGTAAGACACCGATTACCAAATCCCTCTGAAAATCCAGTTATTTTTACTGACATCTGTGTCAGATAGCTTATAATGATATTGAATGGCAGCCAAATACATGCTCTTTAACATTTTATGAACCCTGAGAATGAAAAAGATAGGCTGCCTAAAACATGAAAATGTTCTCTCATTATTTGGTTGTTATATATTCCAGATATATGTATTAAATCTTTATTAAAAAGTATTGTTTAGGCCTGGTTTACAGAATAAAATTCTACCTCTAATACTTAAATTATTTTAGTGAATATATTGGAGCTAATGATTCAAAGTTATTGATAAAATCCTATAATCTGAACCAGCTCCCCAAGGGGCACTGTCACTTGTAAAAGATCTTTCTAAGCTGAAATACCTGCATGGATGTTGCAGTCCTAGCAGAACCAACACTAGGAGTAACCCCACCATATATCCATCTTTCAAGAGAATGATTTCACAGATCACAGTTTTGAAAGATGCTACTCAAGATCAGAAATGGGGCAAAGCCCACCTCATCTCTCAAATCTTCAGAGTATTTCTGGAAAGCCAATGTTTGTGACACACTAGATATTAACTAGGCTAAGACAGAGTTAGTGAAAGGCTCATGAGTTTAGTTATGCTGCAGCTTCATTAAAGAGCAGTCCTGGACATCCTTCATCTGGTGAAGATGAAAGACAGTGTAAGATGACTGATAGGAAACCATTTTATGGGGAAAAAAAAATTATCTAATATAGGTGCTGCAGGTAATATCAAAGTTTAAGGAAAGTTGTCATGAGCCACATTGGTGGGAGAAACTGGAAGAGTGAAGCCTGCCCTACCACATGGCCATAAGAACAAAAAAAAAGAGCCTGTAGCTGCCTTTGACATTAGTCTCATGTGTTTGCTAATTCCTACATGGACCAAAGCCTGCTAACCACAGCCTGAGTGACAACAGACATCTGATAATAGAAGGCATCCCAAATCTTGACAGAGGTACAGAGGATTCAGGTGCCACAGGGAGATGAGACATCACTTAAGCCAGCAAAGTAACTCACTAAGAGCAAGCTGAGGAAGAAGCCCATCTACAACAGAGGAAGTTAGCCTTTGTTGGTTTTTTTCACTTTGTTCATGTGCTCCCAAAATCACTCTCTCCACTCCCATGTCTCAGACTATCATCAAGACAAATGCAGAAGTGAAAACAAAGGAATGACCTTTTGAATTTATTATTTTATGCTTACATGCAGCATAGAAGAAATCATTGAAAAACAAACAAATGCACATTCTGGCAGAATAAACAGAATATTTAATAATCAGTAAATTGCAAAGGAAAACCTTGATTATCTAAATAAAACCAGACATTATTTAAGTTATTCTTTGCAAAATATGGTAACTTGCATTTTTTTCCTATGAACTGTGTAAGAAAATGCAATGACTTAGTTTCCCAGTATTGTGATCTTTGATTTTAAAACAAATTTCTTCAAGGCTGTAAAAATGCTGGGTTTTGAGCATTAGGTAACAAGAGTATTTCTTCCCTGTCATAGCTTTTCCCAGCCTCAACCATGATAAGGATTTCAAACAAGTATTTTCTAAGTTGTACTTGCACATTTCTTTCTGACCCAGGTTGCAGTGGTAGCAATTTCCCATAGCACTGCACAAGATCTGCTGACTGTGTCCCTGGGAAAAGGTTATCTGCAGCCAGCATAAGCAACCATCTATCTTTTCTCTGAACTACAGCAACCTAAGTCCCACTGTAATATTCACCATTCTAGCAGTATCTGCCACCTTTCGGTACCTTTTGGCTACTTTTTTTGGTTTTTTTCTATTTCTAATGAAGAGACACTACAAAGTGTAAAGTAAGAGCTAACTATGGCAGGGACTAGAAGAGCAAGCAGGATATTTAAGGAAGAAAAGCCATACATATTAGCTGCAAAAACATATTCTTGTGCACGGGGTAAAGTAGATGATCACATCATGACAGAAGAACATTCCTGGGCTCCCACAGTGCCTTGTAATGAAGCCTCCAAGAGCAGCACCACAAATGATGGTATGGGAAACTATGCAACACCCATGGGCAGCACAACACGTCTTTTGTCAGTGCCGCTTGTGGCATAGAGGTACTGTGCTGACAAAAGCACCTCTATGGACATCCAGTGAAGTGAAATCTCAATGCTGGCAGCTGTTTCCCAGTGGAAATGCTACTATTAAAACTTCCTGGTGTAGACATAGCACTGGTCCAAGCTCTCTGCCTGAATCTTATAAATACCATTTGAAGGGAAACATTGTCAGCCATCATCAGTCTACAGATTTATGGAAGTCAAGAAAAATTGTCAAAGACAGGTCATTTCCCTAGTAGACATAAAGACACTAACAGAAAACGTTGGACACTGTTTAAGAAACTGCTAGATAACTTGATCACTTTTTCCTGGGAGCTGTTTGTGTGGTAAGCTTTTCTAGTGGTTCAGCTGTTAAATGTGAATTGCTTGCTCAAAGTGCTGGGAGAAAATATCTACACAAAGGAATGTCTTTTCAGTGCTGGATTCTATTAGACACCTGATTTGAATGGTACAAAACTGAGCAAATGTTCATGACAATCAGCATGCTCATTGTCTCCAATATACCACCGCCAAGGACATCCACACAGAAAGATGCAATATTAAGTGAAAGCATTACTCAATAAAAAATCTCCCTACAACAAAGCTTTTCTCTCAAGGTAAACTAACACAGTTAAAGTAATTTTTAAATGATTCAGATATTCCGAAAAAAAACCCAAACCAAACAAAACACAAACCAAAGATAGCTGATGCTGTTCCTCTATATCTCTTAAAAAGCCCAAGCTATGCCATTTTTTACAAGATGGATATAACTTGTTAGTCCTCAGAATGGGTTGTGCTTACGAAGTTTCAGGCACAGAGAAAGAGAAGCCAAGTTTTCCTTTCTGGAGTCTCATCACAGATCAATTTATCAACACATAAGAATTTTCCATATGAATAACTCTGCAAAGGCTTTTCTATGAGAAGTTAAATTCATGTGCATTCTCTTAATGCATAGGAAAAATTAGATGTTTGGAAGAGAAAAAGCTGATTCTGAAGCTGATTCTGAATAAGGTTGCTTTAAAAAAAAACAAAACAAACAAACAAAACAAAACAAAACAAAACCTAAATCCTAAAAGAAAAAATATTTTTTTAACTGGTGCCAGTAACCTGTAATTTCATGGAACACTTTAAACACAGAATAAACACCATCCCCTTTGCAAATTACCAACAATAGTATAATTTAACACCTTGGATTTATTAGTGTCAAATCAGCACTCTAACAATCTATTAATTCTGTCCTCAAAATACCTCTCCTCTTACCACTGACAACATGAAGTAAAGCTGAAAATTCTTTCAACAGAGCATAAGATAGTGTGAAGATTTAATTTTGTAGCTCAGAAATTGCATATATCCATTTGCAAAAGTGGGGTTTTTAATTATTATATTTAAACTTCCATTGTGTAAGGAATATTTATTTGGTCCTTGTGAAAAAGTGATTTAATCGTGTGCAGAAGTAAAAATATGAGATGTTTTTTGCACTTGGGAGCATCACCTCCATATATTCTGCCCTCTCATCTCCCCTAGGGAGACCTTACTTTCCTACAGGATTTCACAGACAGGAATATGTGGACATGTGTTGTGCTGAGCCGTAAGTGATAAGCCCAGTAAATGTAAAACATGCTGTTTTGTCTTGATTCTGCCCAGCTCATTTGTAATACTGAAGACTCCAGTGCACATGGAACTTAAGAAGCCATCATGCATTAAAAGGTAGACCAGAAGTCAAAATCACATTATAAAGGTAAGAAGCCTGTCCGAAAAGTGGGTCTGTCTCAGGGACCATCCACACTGACAGTCTCTGTATCTTTCGTTAGATGTTCTGCAGACAGATCAGAGATGCTGGAGGCATCCAAGTACTGAAGGCACCTAGAAAGTTTGCGAGTTTACAGACCACCTATGCAATATGGAAAGAAGTAAAAAAGTCTAGGAGAACACTTTCTACAGTAATCCAGTCCTGTTACTTGAAGACCTGCTCAATCAATGTCTGTCTTTTAAGATCCCTTACTTCATATATTTAAAATCTAAATGCTTAGAACATAAAGTAGCTATGCGTTAAAGATCTCCCACATGTAAAAAATGTTGTAAGACCCCATAGCATCTACTGTTCCATTACTCTACAGGTCAGAAAATAGGAGAGGAAAATTAAGAAAGTCATTGAAGCTGAGTCAGAATAAAAATAACAGAGTTAGTTTATAGGTAATTACAGGACTCTGATAAAAATGGTAAAATGGTGCCTGCTAAAAGCCTCCCAATTGCTATATATTCCCAAAACAGCACATCATATAAATAAGTAAAGGTGCGGGATTCTAATTTTTGAGCATTCTTTAATATCTTCTCTGAGCTAGACATGATAAACATTTTCAAGCCTGTTTCTGGATACTTGCAATGAAAGGCAGCTGTCCTGATTATTAGTTGAGAAAGGTGGACGTTCTGGAAACTTCTACAGTTTCTGAGATCAATAAATAATTAAATCCCTGAAGCAATAAAGTGCGGTCTGGATTGGAACTTAAAGCTGTTCCTGCCATGGCATCTTTACATCACATCCCTGCCACTGGAGACAGATTCTTCTCTTTCAATAGACTGCAGTTTCTGAAGTTCTGTCTCATCATGAAGAAAGGAACTATAAATGGTGCAGTTGCCTTGTTGCTTACAATGTTTGTACCAATTCATCAACAGATGCTCTATTCTTCACAGTTTGAAGGGAAATAAACTATCTTCCTTAAAACAGGTGATATAATAATATTAACACTTTTCAGCCTCCTGTAATGTGTATATGGTCCTAACAGATTTTATTTATTTATTTATTTGTTAAATTTAAAACACATCACACTTAGCAGGAGTTCTGGATATGTATGCCATACTTAAATTCAGTGAAAAACTTAACAACAGAGAACATTTTAATTGTTGGTTATCCTATATCGCTTCTTCCTTTGCATCCATTCCCTGTGCATCAAATACAACTCCATTTTTCACTGGAATGTCCACTGATATCTCAGTTCTTCCTTCTCATTCTTTTTTTCTTCCAGCTAAGAGTTGTAACTACTTCCCCAGGCTGTCAGCTCTAAAAAAGAGACTGCTTTGTTCTCAGACATCTCCTACACTGCTCATGGTGCCTGCTGTTTAGGGAGGTCACTCACTTGGGCAAGTGCTTTAATAAAATTTTTCCTGTATGAGTCCACTATTCTCTACCTGCCTGTTTTATCTACCTATTGCCCTGGGATTAGCTTAGATATAAACTCCTTTGGGTATTAATTCTTTCTTATTATGTCTTATTATGTATAGCACCTTGCTCAGTATGATTTCACTGGAAAAAAACCCCACATACATGGAAAACTGTTACTTAAGTAAAGCACATTTTAAAGTATAGGCATGAAAGTATGCAAGTCAAAGTTTCAGTGTACTGGAGCATAAAACTCTATATAAAATACACTGAGAATTGCAAAATCTTCTGTAACTTTCCTGATACATTTTTTTTATTTCCAACTCAGAAAGAAAATCATGGACTTGCCAAGTTTTAGTAGTATTGTTTGCTTGCTCTGGAGCAGAGCAGAGTGTGATATTCAGTAACTACCTATAAATGAATGACACATTCTGTTTATTCTTTAATATGAAATAGTCAAGTTTTAACCAAACAGGACAGTAAAAATAAATTTCTTTGTACTGCATTATTTATGATATTTTCAGCCTTAGGAATTTTGGATTGCACTAGAGAAAACTGATATGATTTTGTAGTAGAAAAAGCATCATTCTTGTGTTCTTATTATGAATGAATTGCTCTTCACTCTATGAAGTGAATAAACCCCAAATTGTGTGTAGTTTTAAACATTAAAGGCTAGAAGCTACCAGAAATTTTGCATTTCAGTGAAATTTTGCACGAGTAGAAACAGAGATTGGATTTCTCTTTTATGAAAATCACTATGCTTAGTCCTAGAATAGTACACACACTTGCTTAACTTTAGACATGTAAATGCAATTTTGTGTTAGTTCTGTCATGTTGCTTCACTATATTAATAAGATTATACTCAGTTCAGATTTCTTTTATAAACTCACAAATGCCACAAGTTATGGAAAAACACATGCATGCAATCTTCACGATTTAACAGATACATAATCAGAAAGATTATTTTATATCTCATTTAAATATATTTGTGTTTGCAGATTCTTTAAGAGTATAGAGAAATGGGGATCAATCATTACAGGAGTTGTTGTTCTTTGGTAAGTGGAAACAGACTAGCATCTAAATGTCTAATTTTGTCATCTCTTACATATTTCTAGTAGTTTTCTTTGAAACATTTATTCTGTAGACCACTTAGGAAAGGAGACAACCTATCTATGCTTTAAATGTTCATAAACAATCAGAAAACTACCATTAAGTTAGAAAAGTTTGATTACAGCACTGGAAGAATGGAAATCTGTTCTTGTCTCTACTTGAAAAGCAGCAGAGACACATTTCAGTTAATATGCTCTAACATAATATGCTCCAGTGAAAGTTACATATTTTATTTTTCAGAAAAGTCTCAAAGTTTTTCTCTATATTAAAAAAAAAAATGTTGTTTTCAGGTAAGTTTGAGGAGTAGATTCTCCAAGGCAGGATGCTTAAGCTTTCATTTGTTTTGCTTTTCCCTTCTTGTGGCATGAATAATTTTCATGTTGCCATAGCATAACTTCCTCCTTGTTAGAGTTATGTCATTTATTCCCATAATATATAATTATGCAGCAGCCCTGATGAGTAGTTAATGAAACAATTAATTTCAGCTGGATTTGGTGGCTGT
>JANHGN010010483.1:215975-248320 GCA_024605025.1 Megaceryle maxima | reverse complement strand
GCCCCATCCAGCCTGGTCTTAAAAACTTCCAAGGATGGGGCCTCCACCACCTCTCTGGGCAGCCTGTTCCAGTGTCTCACCACCCTCATGGTGAAGAAATTCTTCCTAATGTCTAACCTGAATCGACCTCTGTCTAATTTTAATCCATTTCCTCTAGTCCTATCACTGCCCAACAGCCGAAAAAGTCCCTCCCCAGCTTTCCTGGAGGCCCCCTACTGGAAGGCCACAATAAGGTCTCCCCAGTGCCTTCTCTTCTCTAGACTGAACAATCCCAACTCTCTCAGTCTGTCCTCATAGGAGAGGTGTTCCAGCCCTCTGATCATCCTTGTGGCCCTTCTCTGGACATGTTCCAGCACATCCATATCCCTCTTGTAACAGGGGTTCCAGAACTGGACTCAGTACTCCAGGTGAGGCCTCATGAGAGTGGAGTAGAGGGGGAGACTCACCTCCCTCAACCTGCTGGCCACACTTCTCTTGATGCAGCCCAGGATATGATTGGCTTTCTGGGTTGCAAGAGCATACTGCTGGCTCACGTTGAGCTTCTCATCCACCAGTACTCCCATCATGGAGCAAGGCTTTCCAGCAGTTTGACCTGAGGTGGGCACCATCTTCATTACTGGTTTCAGTGAGGCAGTAGCACACCTTTGTTTCTAAAACAGGAAAGACCCTAAGGAAAGAGCATTATCAAGCTGATCAGCAGGGGAGCATGAATCAGAAATGTGGGCTTTGTCAGACTCTGTGCAAAGCATATTCTTCTGCATGATGAAGGAAAGGCAGGATATCGAAAAATATTATCATTTAATGAACTCCTATTGTCATTCTCATTTGAAGTTGCTAATAAGGCTGAAGTCAATATCCTTCATCTGTTCAGTAAAGTGAATTCTTCATCTTGACAGTCTAAAATTGCCAGGGGGTAGACGTAGATTTGTGAGAAGAACTAAATTGTGTTTACTGTGGTGACTGATTATCTCCTGAAGAATCATGTGTTTTTCTCCAACAGTAGAGGATATAATTTAATTAGACTGTTATTTTAAATGTTCTGATTTTTTTTAATGCATTAACTTATGGCCTGTGGCTGATAGAAAAAAAAAAATTCACATTGACTCCTTTGAGTGTGGAATGAATTGCAGTTTGCAAGGAGAGAAAATTAATTATAAATGCCTTCCATTTAAGTTTTCCAGATTCAAATGATAAATGAAGCAATTATTACATGTCAAGTATATAAACAGTAATTCGTCAACATTTCAGCTTGTTAATTCTAACATTTGCCATTCCATGTAACATATTTATCACATTTTATTGCTTGTTGATGAAAAATCTAGCATAGTTCTCTCAATTATCTTTACACAGCTGCATAATGAAGCAACAAAATAGGGATGTATATCACAGTCCCAAATGCCACGAAAGGGTTCTTATTTGTCTTAACTTCATCTCAAAATAAAACACTGAGATCTCAATCTGGCTCATCTCCAGGTGTCTATCCTCATTTCAACTTCCCAACCTTGCTTTCAAGGTGTTGTGTCACTGTGTTCCTGATTGTATTTCAGAGGCCATTTCTGCTGACTACTGCATGTCCAAGCCATGCTGACTCATCCTGCCTGGATGCTTCTTCCTGCTCTTTCTAATCATATCTCTGTAAATTTCCTCATGCTCTCTATGTAACTGAATGACTGAAGAACTGGACACTGGGAACCTTTTACCATTTTCAGATTTCTCTCTGAAATGCTGGTGTTCCACCATGCTCCTCACAAATTCCACACTGACATGTGCAATCCATTACCTTTCACCCTCTCATTCTTGGACATAGCTGTCTATAATTTGGGATGCTCCAAACTTTACTTCATGGTCTGAGAAGAGAGTCTCAAGCTCCTTCTTTATGAAGACAGACAGCTATGTTTGTTAATGGTCTACTTATGGAGCTCTTGTAAAATATTCCTCTGCACTATTGCTTCAGTTTGAAAGGTCTTCTGATACAGGTGTCAAAATGTGGGAGCACAGCCATGTGATTGGACAAATCATAGGTCAGACAGTCTGGGTTTCACAACAGCTTTGTACTGCTGTGTTATGTGATTAATTGCTTTATATCCCTGGGTGAAATGCTGGCCCAAGTTACATCAATGCAAAACAGCCATCTCTTTAACCCCTCACATTTTGATATTTCTTAACAAGGTTAGCCAAACTAGGTTTTTGATAAATCAAGTGTGAGAAAAAGAAAGCTCATATGAATCTCTTGAGCTCATCATTGTGTTTTGGGATATGGATGGGGCTGTAACTGAACATTAAGAGCCTTCATGAAGCTCAGTGGTCATTCAGGGATTATAGTACATCACTTACTGAAGCCACCTGTACAGGGGATGGTGAGGCTAACTTTCTGCAAGGTGTGATGGGAAGAATAATTTGGATTAAGCTACTTACAGCTAAAAATTGAAACCTAGAATCACAAAAATAAAATCTGTTTATCTGTGCTCAACAGAATGAAAAAAATATTTTACAGACTACATGTTTATTTACACATTGTACATGTTACAGAAGAAAGCCATCACTCATCTGATTCATTTCCTTACTGGCTTGTGATCCACTATGACACCTAAAGCCTTCTGTGCACAACTGTTCCTTAGTCAGCTATTTCTTAGTCTCTCAGTGCAGATGGCTGTTGCTGGCTAAATGTGTAATTTTATGTTTATTAAGTGGCATCCTTTTTATTTTTCTTTAATTTTTTTTATTAGTCAAGGTTACTCTGAACCTGTCTGGATATGTTCCGGTGCAACATGCCCTAGGTGATCTTGCTTTGGCAGGGGGGTTGGACTCGATGATCTCTAGAGGTCCCTTCCAACCCCTAACATCCTATGATTCTGTGATTTTATGATTCTGTCTCCTGAGATGCTGATAATTCCTTCCATTTTGATGCTGTCTGTAAATTTAGAGCATACACTGTCATCATCTAGTTAATTGATAAAAACTTTCATCAGTTCCAAGATAATCTGGTTTAATTTAGCTGCTAGTGTGACGTAAAATAGATATATATATATTTTAGGAAAAGCACATGATAAAGACCAGGGATAAACTTCTAAGGCACTTCAGCAGAGTTTCTTGGATGCTGAAAATAACAAGATAAAAACATACTCAGAAACATGTGCTACCTGTTTTCCAGAAGACAAAACCAGAATAATTTTCATGAAGACAACCTTATGCTTCCTTCACAGTAGTTACCTTGGAATTAAATAAATAAATAAATAAATAAATGTATATACCATGTCTAGAATTCAGATTTAAGAAAAGGAAGATTAAAAACACAGTTGACTTCAGAAAATATGTGTATGCTGGCAGTTACTCAAATGGAGAAACTGGCTACAATATACTCATTTTAGGCTTACCTATAATTGCATGTCTTTGCTAATAAACTCTAAGTCTTCTAGTCATAAGGCTACATCAGCCCCTAAGACCACTTATCCACAGACATATGATGCATGTGCACAATATCATAAAGTAGAAGGCTGCATAGAAACATACCTTTCCGATGACCATGTATGCACCAATAAGCTCACTCTTACTTCCCTATTGACAAGACTGAGGGTGAAGCAGATTGCAGATGACCTGGATGATGAATGCAGCCAGTTCATATTGTGTTATGTCCTGGAGTCACACAGAACTCTGGACCATCCCAGAACCATGTCCATAGCAGCTCCCTCTGAGCTTATCAAGCCCCATCTTAAGACTAGTCTTATCCTTTCTTGAAGTGGATCCCTAATACCTTTTATTTTTTTTTAATCTGTTTCAGCATGTAACATATTACAAGCTGTGGCACATAATGTAACAGATACTGTTCTGATGAATTCAGGAGCTGAACCACTTAATTTATTTGTATGTGATATCTTTATTATGAAACAGTTTGTTTAGAGGAGCTGGCACAATGTTGTCAGTATATGAAAAGCTGGCACTAGAGTCTAATTATGTCATATAAAAGCAACATTTGCATTAGTTATCATAACTGTTAGTCTCAGTTGCCCTGGTAAGTTAAGCAGGCACATAAAGAATTTTTTTTAAGAGAAATTTGGAGATAAACACCCAACTTTGTAAGATTAGCATTTAATTTTAATTTTCAGTAGTTTTAAAAAACCCTCTAATTTACCCATACAAGACATTAACAGTATTGAGAACAGATGGAACAAATGATAGGTTGATAATATTTGTTCAAAAAGCTGCACAGAACAGTCATAAAGCCATAGTGGAGGATGCTATAACATCTGACAGTGCTCAACCCAAAATAAGTTATGAGCTTATGAATCTGACTTATTAGTTGACAGTCTCAAACTTGTTCCATACTTTCACCCATATCTTGAGGTAAAACAAATGTTACCTCTTTAATGATGGTCTTTTTAGTCCTCTTGCTGAGGTTCAAAAAACCATTTGCAGATGTTCAAAGTTACTTTCTTGCGAGAGAGGCAAATTATTACATTTCTCTTAAGAACATTAATTTTCTCTGCACATGCCTAATACATATATCAGGCAGTGCTGCCTGTATGCTGCCAAAGTATAAAAAATATGTAATAGAACATATGTTTGCATATGAAATGTCATCGTGATATTTGCCATGTGATTAGCAATAAGAAATAAAAGTATTGCATTCCTCTCTCAGTCTTCTACATTCCTAAGAACATCACACACAGGTATTTATGAGATGATCACCTTGAGCTGAAGAATCAGAATTTGTTTTAATTTATTCTTCTCTTATAATGGTACTACTTGCTTTCACTTTCTAATCTTTTTTAATGAGAACTGAAACAGATGCTTAATTTCACCTGAAAAGAATCTGAATCAGTGTCTTGGAGATGTGCACGTCCCTACTTAATTTAATTTACCTTTGCAGTATTTAAGGATGATTTAGATTTTTTTCCATTGACTTGCTTATGAAACATGCTAGAAAAAAAGACAGGATCATGTAATACAGCACTACCATCTTTTGGTACCAACACTGGGTAGAAAGGGACAAAATAAGGTCTTTGTGGGCATGTCTTCATAAAAAGCAAGAGAGTGTGTTCACCAGAAAATGTAAACCAAGGGCTCTGACTGGGTTTGTGTCTAAATCATGTTTAGACAGCTGAAGACACTGGATTAATAAAGCTATACTGATGTGGAACAGTTCCAGAATTTCCTCACTTTTAAGTGAATCTTACAATGCACTTGGCTTACACCGATGAATGTGCCATAAGTTCAAAGCTGCTATATGGCAGACCAGATATCTCTGTCCCACCCATCCCAGTGGCAAAAATGAGCAGCAAAGTCCCAGAGCAAGATTGGCCCCTGACTGTTGCAGCTTCATGAGCCAGCAAGTGTCCAAAACCAAACGTGCCAGTACTGTCAGGGCACTGCAGGGATGCTGCCAGAACAGTGGTGGTGCAGACCTAACTTCAACCCATACAAAAGTTTCAGCATCTCTACTGGTCTGGGATAGAGTTAATTTTCACCTGAAATGTGGAGGGGCCACAGCCAGGTCAGCTGACTTGAACTAGCCAAAAGGATATTCAATACCATATGATATTATGTGCCCTATGTGACTGGGGCAGCTGTCTGGGGGGAGGAGGGAACATGGCTTGGGAATGGGCTGAGCATCGGGTTACAGGTGGTGAGCAAATGCATTGGGCATAGCTCAACTCTGCTAGTTTTATTGTTACTGTTGTTTCTTCTCTTCTTGAAATGTGCTATTAAACTGTTCTTGTCTCAACCTACAAGGTTTTGCCTTTTTCTACCAATTCTCCTCCCCATACCACCAGGGGAGGGAGGAGTGAGAGTGGTCATGCAGTGCTTAGCTGACGACCAGACTTAAACCACAACAGCACCGCACAGCACTATACACAGGTCTGTAAACCTGCTTCTACACCATGACTGATTACTACAGACACAGCACTATAGTAATGCAACTATATTGCTTTCTGAAGTCCAGTGAGGACCCTACTTGATGATGCTTTGTTTAGTATATCTGAGTACGTCAGTGTATTCAGAGCTCTGTACACTCCACTCAGCTGAAGGCTATAGACACCTCCTAGAAAATGTGATAGGAATATTATAATGAGTGTATTCTACTAAAAGAATCCTTGCAGTAAATAAACCTTTTTTTTTTTTTTTTTTGCCCCCAGTGGATACACTGATATTTACAGCGATAATTATATTGTACAGAATTGATACCTTTAGCTACAGTAAAGTGTCCTTAAAATGCTCTCCAGGCAGCCTCAGTAGAACTGTCCATACAAAAAGATAACAAAGATTTTACAGAAAAAAAATCTAAGGCTGATACTTATCCAAACTGTTCCCACTTGGAGCTGGACAAGAAAAGGAAAGAAAATACCTCAAGGTCTGTAGGGTATTTGTAAGGAGACCAGGTATTTCTGAGCATAAATCAACTTAATAGTGAAATTAGGATATACGTGGTGTGCAACTTCAGCTCTCTCAAAATGCAAAGCCTGTGGTTTTTTGGTAGGCCTTTGAGCAAAAAACAGTCCCCAAAATAAAATTACGTAAATCCATTCTAGTCTGGGCTGCCTGCAGGGAAGTGAGAGAAATAAAACATCCCAACAAGATGTTTTTATGACATCTGGAGTAGGCTCAGTACAATGAGCTGCTGACCAAGGCTGAATCACCATTTGCTAAGCTACCCCCAGTGACAGATAGTAGAATGGAAAATAGCAAAGCATTTACGTAATAACTGAACAACAGAAATGGTCTAGACCTTTTTAAGCAAAATTATATTTTAAAATATTTCAGAATAAGCTATAAAATCTGACTAATAAACCCCCTTAAATTTAGCTAGGAGCACTTGTATTATGTCACAAATTAATGTAGCTGGTATTCTTTCTGTTTATCATTATTACCATAGAAATAAAGCAGGTAGTGCTACAGTTTCAATAATTGTTACCTGCCAAGAATTTGCTTGCCAGAATAGAACAATATTATTTATTGTTGTGTTTGGCTGGAGGATTTTCTGGAGGGGGAGGGCAAGGACAGCACTCTACTGAACATGAAAACACTTCGGGTTTTTTTTTTTTAACAACCTGAAAAACAAAGTCATGATCTGCTTTCAGTGTAGACAAAATTAAAGATATTAAAGAAAAAGTAAATATTCCATGCAAATACAGGTTGAGTGAATTTGACTTACAGAATTGCTTGCACATCACCAAAAGCAATCTCATTAATATTAATCCTGTCTCTAGGTTAAAGAAGGAACAGAAATGCTGTAAATTAGAATTATCAATATTAAATACAGAAGTAATTTAAATTCTAAACAAGTTTTAATCCTGACAGTGTCTGATGTAGAAGTCAAATACCTGTCTCTTTAGACAAAGAGGAAAAATGGGGGGGGTTTATATGGTTTCTCCAAAGTCCTTTACATCACCTATATTGAAAAAAAAAAAATCACCAAATGATTTTGCTGTTCCACTTAAGCTGACAGCAGGAAGCATAAAGCATAAGAATACCTGGCTTTCCATTGAGCCATTACACATATAACATACTTGAAATAAACCATTTCCTTCAATTTGCAGGTGCTTGCCTACCATTTGGATTTGCTAAAATCTTGTCCTTCAGTGCATATCTCTTTTTTTCATGCCTAGTTTTAAGTTCTTATTCTTACAGAATCTTTACAATCAAAACAAAGTAATAATTTTGTTTAAGCACAGAATCTGGTTCTGAATAAATTGTCTATCAACCTCTCATTTAGAGAGAATGTCTGTAGAGAAGAGAGTGATAAACAAAGGATGGAAGTTTGCAGAGAATCAAGAAGCATTTAGAAGAGAGTTGAAGATGAGAATGTGTAACATGCCTATCAGGCTTCCAAGTTGTTGTATTTACACATAGTTCTTGAAAATGTGAAAGTGTGAGTGCAATACTGTCTGCACTGAAGTCAGAGGAGCAGGAATTTGTTTTCTGACATGGATCCAGGTGTATATACAGACGTATATCATATTGCTAAGACATGGATTGTCTGACAAGTACAAAGAAGATTCTAAAGGAGCCTTGATTTGCAAAAAACCCAGGCAAAACACTGTACCTCCTATTGTAACCTAGTCACATGAAAGCTGCGTTACCTATAGGAAGTATACATATATACTATGTATAATAATGTTCTTTTTAAGCTATGCACTATCATCTTTAATGTGCAATTAAACAACTCTATGAAAGAAAGAAGAAAAACAAGTTTTGCTATATATTTGATTCAGTTCTTCAAAAAGTTGTTTTCAAATAAGGCAACACCAGCATTCCTGTAGCCATGGATACCAAACGTTGGAGCTCACGTCCTCCTTATTTGGTTTTTTTTCAGGTGGATATCCAATTTCTAATCTCCTCAGCACTTGTTTTTCTGTTGTTTGTTTGTTTGTTTTGTAGACAGGTAATAAAGTCTTGACGCTGCGCTGAAGTTCCTACTTACGGAAACTTGAAGTGATGGGTATGTACCTTCCAAAGGTCCAGAGCTCAACCTGGCTGGCCTGTGCCCTTGATATAAAACCTCTCTTCATTAGCAGCCAATCAGCAGACTGTGCCAGTAGTGGCCAGGAGCTCTGGGATTGGATGGGACGGGATGCCCCCAACCCTGGTAAGCTCAACCATGGCACCCAGGTGCACTGAAAGTCCTAAAGGGAGATTGATGTTCTTCTCAGAGCAGAGGAGCCACGTAGTTATGTCATTTCTGAGCACCCTGTCTGGTTTTGCTTTAGTTATCTGCAGTGTGGAAGGTGGCAATGCCAAATGGAGAGGCTCCAGCTCCTACCTTGCCAGTTTCTAGCTGAGGAGAGGTCTTGCTTCAGTAGCCAGCAGCAGGGCCCCTAGCACACTGGCCCCATGAGTCTCCCATGATGTCAAATGATGTTTCACAGAAACATGCAATGCATACAGGGTTTTACAGCTGCATGGTTAAGCCAAGACATGCACCTGGGAAAGCAGCGGGTGAGCTTGCAAGATCTTCTGGTATATCTTTGAAAGATTACAGGCCATCCAGTTTGAGTCAACATTGCCTATTAAAACAGGACTGCTGTTCTTTGCTCCTCAGATCAGTCAAAGATAAGGGAAAATGCAAGTCCACTCATAAGGAAAAAATTTCAGGGATGTATATCTCAGGCACAAAACAGAGGTCCAGCTTATTATAATATAAGTTATGTGAAGGAGCTCTTCAAAGGCTGTTCTAATATAGGATCTTGTTCCCTGCAGCTGAAGTTTGACCTTTGTACTTGTGATACCCAATCTCCACTGCTAGGATGAAATTTGGTGAAAACAGTTTTTCTCAATATTTGATTTTATATTTCCAGTTTCTTGTGCTTGTACTGTTGCAATATATTGTCTCATGAAGACATCAGCAGCTTAGCTGGCTCCAAAGAATAGGTTGTAGATATATACAGTCCTTTTAAGGACAGATTTTCACTGCAAAATAATAAATTAAAGCACTGTGTCTCTCATATTTCTCTTTGTATCATTTAGCCCATTTTACGCAGTTCAAGGTGGGCACTTTCTGAAAATTAATCACTAAATAAAGAATTCTATTTTATAAAGTAGAATCCCACAGGTAACATAATCATATAGGAAAATATAGAACAGGTCGTATTTCTGTCTTTGGTGCTGCATAAGGTCTAACGATGAGCTACTGAAATTAGAGACATAGTTGTTGAAGGCAGGAATAATTATCTACGGTTAGGGTTGTGTTTGGCATTGATTTTTTCTTGCACACAAGTTGAAGCTCAGACCACCTATTTTCTCCCCCATGTTCTTCTCTTCGCACGCTAGATGGCACTGCGATGCACATTATTAGCGACAAAAGGAGCTTTTGATATAATGTAAAAACAACACAAATTTCTAAAATGACAGAGGAAAAAATGCTTGCAAATGTTCTGGAGATCTCAGAGATGCCTTGTAAAAAGCATGTCTCATTTCCAGTCCATGAATTTTGTATCCTCTTTGCCTCAATGTAATTTTGAGATGACTATGTCAGGTAAGGGGCTGCTTTCTGGAAACAACACAGGATCTTTTTTCCTGTAGCTGTCAGTTTGCTAAAAATGGATAATGCGAACATGCTTGCATGTATTCTGCAGGAAAACTTAATTACTCATCTTGAACTTGTGGTAGTTTTTGCAGCTTCTTGAAAGAAGTAAAGTTTATATATAGGATTTCTATTTATTTATTTTCATACTCATCTCTAGCACTATAGTATTTCAGGTCAGGAAGATAAGCTTTGAAACACTTGCATATATCGAAAATACTGTTTGAGTTCATGTTATTATGACCCTAGTTAATCTTACACAATTCGTGAGCTGTTTATTGAAATAGCTGTTCTCCCATCCACTCTGTAAAAAAAGAGATTGCACAGCAGGGCATGTTAACTGGTACACAACATTTTCAATGTTATTACAATGACAGCTTTAGGTTGGTGCTTCACATTAAAATGAAATAAAAAATATTTTCCAGCACAGTTAGTTCAAGATAGAAGGCCATGACAAAGTTGTTTAACAGCATATTTATTACAAAAAAGAATTGACTTTTAGAGAGTTCTTAAGGGAAGCCTGAAGCAACATAGGGGCACAGTGTCATATCAGATAGTAGCACCACTTTTTTAACTGGAAAAAAAAAAAATGTATTCAAAGATGTCAGCTCAACAATTGTTTTGCATTAGCTAAATGCAAAGATATCAGCATCTCCAGAATCCGTGAGACTGGTATCCTTTATGTTGCTATGATACCATATTATTATTGGATATGATACGCTTCATCATCAGCCAACATAGGAATAATGGTCAAGAGTAAAAATGAATAATTCAAATAAAGAAAAAGCTCCCTTTAAAAAACAAACGAACAAACAAACAAACCAAACACCACTGTTTATCACAGTTTCCCCCTGAAAAGTGACCCTGTGAAACTGATATCTGTAGGTTTCATGTTTACTGTCTTTCAATAGCTCCAGTATCAAATACGGCTACTTTCCAAGCTGTTTCCTTTTTCTAACTGCTATTTCTGCAAACTCATCTATAGTCCAGGCTAATTTCATGCCTCTCTGAAGTAAGAGAACACAAGATACTAAAGATTATTGTCACAACAGGACCAGTACAGCCCACTGTCAACTGATGAGGTTAAATGTGTTCACGGGAGGCAGATAACTAAATTATTCTCATAGGAATGGGTAAAGCACAATAAGCTCTACTTGCTTATCAAAAGTAAAAATATAAGCAGATAACATTTTTCACTAACATTTGCAGAATCAAGCTCAACATCCTTTGTTTGGTGTATCTTTGGCTGAGTGACCTTCCAACACTGAAAATCAGGGGGCCTACAAGATTCAGCAAGGACCCTAGGGGTCCTGAGTGCAGCTGGCTCTGAGGAGAGGCAGGTCAGGATGCAGGACAGACCGGAGAGCTACAGTCATGCTCTTCCATGGAGCCAGCTTTAACCCACAGACCCTTGGGATGCAGACAGCTGTTTAATGAAGTTTATCTACATCTAAAGAAGTTGAGCTGCACCACTGTTGTTGGGCCTGGGGCACATGCGGTCAGTAAAGAAACATTTGCTGGGTGTTTTAAAATGGAACTTTCAACAAATTTGTAGCTTGTGGGAAATTTGGAACAGTTTTGCTTGATCTGATGATTTAGAACAAAATCAAATTTTGAAAAGTAATTTGTCATGAATTAGAAATCCTTCTTCTCTGCAGGGAAGTCATCTTTTGCCATTAACACAAGAAAGCATGAATTAATATGCCAGCAAATCATCAGGGTTAGAAGGGGTCATTTTTAAAATTACTTGACCCAGTAAAAGTGAACTTAGGTTCATGCTGCTTAAAACAAAAGCACAGAAATATCCAAAGGATAGGAAAAAAATCCAAAACCAACCCAGTTTTAACGCTCTGTTCTGCATTTAAATAGTCTTTTTTATTCCATGCTTTGTGTCCTTATCTTCTCCCACTCTGGGATAATTACCTTCTTAACCATTTACAACACTGGGAATAGGCAGTGCTTTGTAGGACAAATACAATGGCATAGTCCTCTTGAAACACCAGATTGGGTGCAATGGCACAAAACAACAATAAGGAGTTTTAGCAAAACAGAACAACTGATACTCATTTATAGTCTCCACATATGTATTCCTTGCAGCAAATATGAAAGAAGTGAATGGCTATTTTATTAACCAACCCATTCATACTACATTCTTTGTTAGCTTAATATTGTCCAGTGGGGGGGAAAAAAAAAATAAATCTAATATTAAAATATTAATGAGTTATAAATTATGCTAATTTATGTACTTAATTCACCTATGTCCATACTTTGTATGTGAATGTAAATTAAAGATGATTGATGTTCATTTATGACACACAGATTAATGTCTCACCTGACTCATCAGATTTTTTTGTTAGAAACAGTCATACCAGAAGACCACAAATAACTGTGTGGTTGCCTTTCCCTGAAAAGAGGGAGTCTGTCTCTGTGGCACCATGCAGTATCATAAGGGTATACAAGAATTTGCTATAAATGAACTAGTTTGACTACCAAAATCAGTACAGTCCCTAATAGAAACATCAACCATGGCTATTCAGTTCTATCTGATTTGTATTAGCATACAAAGCATGCCCATAGGTGAATTTAAGAAAATTCTGTCTTGCAGCATAAACCCATTTTTACCCAGAAACCACCTTTACCCGGAACACAAACTGCTCACTTCAATATCTAAATTAAATTTCCACTACTGTGTGGCAGGACAACAAGGGTTCATGCAGCATGTTTGATACCTGCTAATTGAAAAAACAAGAGAAAATCTATCCATATAAATTGTCTTTCACAAACAGTACAGGTATTCCTTTCCTCAAAGAACAAAGGGTTTAACTCTTCATCTGATATATAGTATATTTTTTAAAATACCTGACATTTGTAAAATGCCCTGGATCCATAGTATCAAAGACATATTGTTAAGAGGACCCTGAAACAGTTGCAGATTTGCTTCTGTTGAGTTGTGGGTCATTCTTAAGAATTCAAGGAACCTATTTAGGCATGTGATTCACTTGTTGTCAGTCTTGACATTACTTTAATTTCCTTTAAATGTCTGTATAATCCCAGCTACCACCACAAGTGTTCATTTCTACAGATTACAGCAGGCCTTCATATAATTGTTTCTGTAATATAGACCTGAATATGGTGGGACTGCATCTAAGGTGTGTTTGGTGTCATTTGTTGTATGATCAAATGAAACTGGGGATGGCTGCTTGTTCCTAAGAAGTCACTCACCACAGTAACATATGATTTAGCTAGTGCATGAACTAGTTTTAGATTCAAAGCTGTAACTTGCACTAGTGAAGTCTAAATTCACAGCTTTCAAAATATGCTCAAATACACCCTATCAACACTAGCTGCCATTCCCAGTGACAGGTATGACAAGCAACCATAATCTTTTGATGGACAAATTAGAATTTAATATTTTAATCCAACAAGAGTTCGTATGGGTAGCCATGCCATGTATGTTACTAATACTCTGTTCCTTGGATTTAAAAAACAAAAACAAAACAAAACAAAACAAAACCAAAAAAAAAAAAAAAAAAAAAACCAAACAAAAAAACCCTAATTAATTTGCTAATCTCTCCATCTAAGATTGGAATTTATGAAGGAGCCATCAGATTTTAATGGCTGGTCCACAGATGCTGTTAGCTAGAAGAGAGTAATACTTTGAAATATTATTGTAATTGTCATTACAATATTTGTAATTTTGCTTTGTGTGGTGATATTTCATTCCTTCAGAATTCCTGAATAAAAGTCTCAACTGTTTGAAAAGCAGGCTGGATATAGCACAGCTATAGTACAGATAAATACAGACTTTAGCTACAGCTACATGTTGGGAGAACTCTAGTGCTGTACTAATACAGAACTAAAAGAATGAACACCATGAGGAAAACATACTTTTAACACCTACAGACCATGAAGTGTGAATGTTGTGTGCATACAAGCATAAATTACGTGAACAGACCATTTGCAGTTTGGTGAGAGTAATGCAAGCCTTTAGCTAGTGTAACAGAAATAAGATGAATGCCGCATTCAGTATCCTGACATACTCTCTCATGGATGAGTCCCAGACACTAAGGTTGTCAGCGACCTTCATATCAACTGAGTCAACAAGAGTTATGTAGCTGAAGAACACATTCTTACTCATTAACATGTGAAATAATTAAATCACTCAGTGCAAAGCCAAAATTATTTTTACCTTCTTAACTGATACTGAAACATTAATAGTTCCTTCTTATCCATTTCTTCTGAACTGAATGTGTATTACATTGTTGGAAAAATTGTGGACTTCCCAGGCTTCCAGCCTCAAGAGAAATAAAGATTGGAACAGATTATTGCATGCATTTCTATGTGTGTCTGTTTATACAATGATCTAATTCTTCTTAATTTTTAATTGTTATTAGGCAGTTGGTGAGTGGCTGACTATGTACCAGCATAACCCTTGAAAATTACCACTAAATAATTTGAGTTTGCCTGCCATCAATTTGGCATGCCACTGGCTATTTACCAAGTATTGGTATTTATGGTACCATCAGTGGACTTCTCCTCACACGGCAGTAAGCAGTGCTCTAACAGCTACTGTGCCACCTCTGCCAAGCTCCTGTTAGCCTGAGAGATGAAGCAGGGCATTGAGTGCTGCTTTACAAGATACAGGCATATAAAAATGTGCAAAGAGAGTAATTGTCCTTGCCTTCTCACAACCACCCATTTTACTTTCTCTTCATTTTTTGTGTCATTTCCATGGCAAGGAAGTGCTTTAGTGCCTTTGGTGTTATGTGCTCTCTGATCTTGAATTGGCAGGTGGATATCTCACACTCCTGCCAACCATAACCATGACTGCTATGTTCCTGCATTTTTCCAAAGGTCTCCCATTCTTTTGTGCTTGGTTTGGTTCTTTCTGAACATCAGTAGAATGAAGCAGAACCCTTTCATGCACTCTGAGAAAGATAAACACCAGCAGCATTAGTTCATAAACTGTTGCTCAGAATCTGAGCCTCATTAAATTTGATTTCTTAATATTTATTTGTTATGATACTGCCTTGAAACCAGACAGTCTTTATACTACATCCCATGCACCCCTAAAGAGAGCATCCTGCTTCAAAGAGGAAGGCAAAAAATAGGAAGGAAGCCTGAAGACTTTGTGAAGTGAGGGGTGGGGGGTAAAATAAATTTAAAATATGCAATGGGTAATTTCTTTTTTACATAAGCAAGGTAGCTTGAACTAAGGGTAAAGGCATTATCTTTTTTCTGTCTTCTGAAGGTACTACAGCTGCTTCAGCTAATGTAGTTTCCCCTGTGACCACCACTGTAAGATCTAAGTGGCTGACCATGGATCAAGCACCATTTATTCTCCATCTCCCAACTCCATAACAGCAGGCTGAGGGGAAGCACAGTGGAAAACAGCCATGGATGGGTCCCATTTTATCCCCTTCTTCCCCTCCTCTCCTTAAGGCTACTACCATTTTGTCTGCAGTTGCTTTATGCCCTTTCTTATCCACTTTACTTACTCCTTTAAATCTGTTTTGAGGCTTTTCCAGTTGACTACTGACATACCTTGGAGCCCAGATTTACTTCCAGACCCTTCAAGATTCATTTGTTGATCTTATGATCTGAATAAGAAAAAAAAGTAAATGCTTTCAGCCAGAGGAAGACAAAGTTGTCAGTTTCCCTTGTGTGTATAAATGGTTTTGCTCATCTTGCTGGGCAACATGCATGCACTGAAGTTTAACCTATGGACAAGGCTCGGGTGCAGCAGTGTTATTCATCTGTAAGCACAGATCTCGTACATCTGTTTTATCACTAGCTTGATATCCTACCATTTTTGCAGGCTTCTGGAAGTATGTGGTACTGCTCTTACTGGAACCATGCTCACGTTTATACCGCATCTGCAACTTCCAGATATTCAGGCTAATTTTGGATTGTTAGCTCCTCCACTTGTTTCAGAAAGTAACAGAGGCATCTGGCAGCAGCAGTGTTTGTCCTGGCTGTAAATGCAAAAACAGAAAAGGCAGACAATGTCTCTTTCAGGATAAATTCTTTTTACTTGAAGAATCCAGACGTACAAGCAGGGTTCACAACAGGGATGCCACAAGCAATATTTTCAGTAGAAAACAGGACTATTGAACTGTCAAAGAATGATCTTAAGTTAAACCTTACCCTAACCCTGTCAAGTTCCCAGACGTGATGTTATGTTCATCTTTATAGAAGATCCTATATTTCTAATGGTTTTCACTGCTTCTTTTGGAGACCACTGCAACATTTTCATCCCTGAAAGAAATACACAGCATATATGCAGCTGTTTTGTTTTCATCTTCCTTAATGGATACTGGTAAAAATTAAAATCTCTTCTTAGGAAAAGTGATGTAGAAAAATCTAGCTCTGATATTGCTGTGCTGTTAGAGAAGGGAGCACATAGGAGAAAATTCATTGCTTGATCGACACTGTTAAACATTCACTGCTGAAAAGATACATAAATAATGTAAAAATTGACTCTGCTATGGGAATGTTCCTTGACTCCTTGAATTATCTATCATGCCTGCCTTCCCTTCTTTCCTTTTTGCACAAAAGCTTTGAAGTGGATGTCCACTGTTGAAAATATTTATAGAAGATGCTTGCAATGTCAGTTGTTGTTTGTGGATGAAGACATTTTCCAAATCTTAGATTCAAAGTATGGTCAGAGACATTGTGCAGTACTACACTGAATAATAACAGTACATGAGGTAATTTATTAAGTTAATACTTAAAACTTAAAATGTAAACATACCTACTGAACTAGATACCCTATGTCATTTGTGCTCACCACATGCAGATGTTTTTAAACTAGAGTGCACAAGGAAAACCAAACTAGAAAGAAGTACTTTTTAATGGAATACAATGTTAACAATTTGAGAAGGGTAGCATATAATCGTATTCCAAAAAAAAAGTATTATGACAGTAATTTCTCAAAAATGGCACAGGATACATAAAGCTGTCCTCAGCTTAATCATCAAGCATGATGATTTTGGTAACATACATTCAGATAGCTTCTGCAGTGGGCTTCTGTTTCTCATGTGTTAAATCCAGCTGGACATTTAACAGTAGTACTTGCAAAGATAGATGGAAAAGCAAAAAGAAGACTAATAAATAAGACAACAGCACTTTGCATGTGGAAGGTACAAATATGAAGCAGCATCTACAAGGCAAGTAAAAAGTAGTTGAAAGCATGGCAACACTCAAAAGGCTGCCTCTACTGCTAGTGAAAAGAGACAAAATTACACAGGAAGGTACATTTGTTTCTATCTTGTCAGGTAATCATATTAAGAAGAAATCATGTCTGGCTAAAGGGAGAACCTGGGCCCAGGAGGAATTGCTCTCTAGATGCACTTAATTGTCTCCCACTGGCAGTGGCACAGGCAGTCACCGTCCACTTAATCTTTTATGCAGTTCTGTATTTGAGAAGATGCATCCCTGTGTTCACTCCTTGCAATAACCAAATAATCCCTCTTATTGGAGTGTTTTGGTTTTTGTCGAAGTTTTAAAACAATTTTTATGTTATGGCGCAGTAAAATTTGATGTGGAAAATGAGAGATCCCAGAATAGCCAATACCAAACCTCGGTGTATAACATGTATATAACATTGTATTTAACAATGTACATAACATATATAACAATGTTATATACATTGCAAATAATATTATATATCTATATATATATTGGCAAGAGAGGCAAAGAATAATAATAAGGGCTTCTACACGTACTTTGGTCAGAGAAAGATTCAAAAAATCTTTCCCCCCCAAAAAATTGAGACAGAAGATCTACTGACAACCAGCATGGAGAAGGTTGAGGTACTCAAAAATTTTTTTTCGGTCTTAGTTTTCAGTGGTAACCTCTTCACACATCTTTCAAGCCTCTGAACCTTTAAGCAGGGACTGAGGGAATGAAGTCTGTCTCATTGTAAGTGAAGATTGGGTTTGAGATCACATGAGGAACCTGAATATACATAAGTCCATGGGACCCAATGAGATGCTTCCCAGAGTCCTGTGGAAATTGTCTGATGTAGCTGATAAGCCAATCACAAGCATATTTGAAAAGTCATGGCAGTCAGGCAAAGTTCCCAAGAGATGGAAAAAGTGAAACATCATGAACATTTTTTAAAAAGTAAAAGGAACACCCTAGGAACTGCCAACCAGTCAGTCTCACCTCTGTGTCCAGTGAGATAATGGAGCGGATCCTCTAGGAATATGTGTTGAAACTCAGTGAAGACAAGGATGTAATTAAAGACAGCTAGCATGGCTTGACCAAGGGCAAATAGGCAAGATAGGCAAAAGAGAGGTGATTCTCTACTCTACTCTTCTGAGACCCCACCTGGAGTACTGTGTCCAGCTCTGGGATCCCCAGCACAAGACAGACATGAACCTGTTAGAGTAAGTCCAGAGGACTTACTCATCAATCATCAAAAATGATTAGAGGATGGAACATCTCTCCTCTGAAGAAAGGCTGAGAGAGTTGGGGTTGCTCAGCCTGGAGAAGAGAAGGTTCTAGGGACACCTTATTGCAGCCTTTCAGTATATGAAGGGAACTTAGAAGAAAGTTGGAGAAACATTTTTTATGAAGCCCAGTAGTAACAGGACAAGGGACAATGGTTTTGAACAAGATCCATATAAACGTTCTTCCTAATAAAGGATTATTTGTTCTGACTTTGAGTGTTACTTATGCATCTTGCTTGTTTTTTCAGATAAATGTCCTGTACATGGTGAAATTGATACATCTAGGGTTCCTCTAAAAAGCTCTACTAGGGGTAAATTTATGCTTTCTAATATATATTATTTTTAATTTTGCAAATCAAAATAAGTCTCATCTGAGCTAATTGTCTCAATATCAGCTACAGATAACACACTGAAAGGGACACCTCTAGAGTACAATTCATCAAACCTTACAACAGTATTCTAAAATAGATCACATAATTTGCATCTTCTCTCCACCACCTACAAAGAGAAGATATTTTAGGCATTTAAAACATGTCTGTAAATGCATAGAGATTAATCCTACCCCCAGTTTGCTACTGAGTCTGTCTTTCTGTTGTGATTTAACCCCATCTGGCAGCTAAGCACCATGCAGCCACTTGCTCATTCCTTTGCTGTCCCAATGGGATGGGAAGGAGAACCAGAAAAAAAATATATATACCATGGGTTGATATAATAATAGTTTAATAATTGAATTAAAATGAAAATAAATATTAACAATAATGAAGAAAAGGAAGATAATAAAAAGAAGGAGAAATAAAACCCAAGAAAGACAAGCGATGCACAATGCAGTTGACCACTACCCTCTGACACTCAGACAGTTCCTGAGCTATGGTTGGCCATTGCCCCCCAGTTTATAGACTAAGCACAACTTCATATCCTATGGTAAGGAATATCCCTTTGGCTAGTTCAGGTCAGCTGGTCTCACCATGTTCCCTCCCAGCTTGTTGTGTTTTTTTTCACTGGCAAAGCATGGGAAACTGAAAAATCCTTGATTTAGGATAAATGCTAGTTAGCAACATCTAAAACATCATGTTCTATTATCAACAGTATTCTCATACTAAATTCAAAACAGAGCACCATATCAGAAACAAAGAAGAAAATTAACTCTATCCCAGCTGGAACCAGAACATTTTCCTAAGTAAAACATGATTTTTTGTATCCTACAATTTCTCTGTGTTGTCTAGATAAATGATATGTATTTTTGGAGAAGGGTTATATGTCTATGCTTGACACCAAGCAGAATGGGGTACAGATCTTTCAGTAGTACTGTAATATAAATAATGCATGTGTTGTCAAAATAAATAAATAAGTAAATAAACCCTTTAAAATTGCTAAGCATTAATTAGAGTACCTACAACATCAGTTTCATTAGGTAATAGGTTGTATTGGAAATTCTGCTTTCAAAATCAAAAAATTTAAATGTAGGGGGAAAGCAGCTGTCTCATTAAAAATTTATGTATCTGTAATACAGTGTTTCCAAACATTTTCTTGTCACACTCTTGGAAAGAAGACTAGAAAATATGCATTTAGATAGACTCCCTTCTTACTTACATTTCTAATTTCTTCTGCTTCTTGTTTCTTACTTCTAGCACTTCTCTCTCTCTTCTGTGGGATCTTTAAATTTCTCCTCATTCATTCTTCTTTGTCCTTTTTCCTTTTCCTTTTTCCATTCTTCCCCATATTGTCCCTGAAAATTTGGATTAACATCTTCCTGTCATGAAGTCACCAGCAAAGCTTGCATGGTGACTTCAATGGATATGTAACTTACTTCACTGATTTCCATAGATACTTCCCCACTGTAGCAACAAAAGAGCAAGATGATAGTGAAATCAGCTTTTATAGTGCAATTCATAGTCAGGTGAGCTCTCCAGAGAAGAAGTCTCAGTCTTGCAGTAAAAAAATTACCAGGTATTCTTTGGAAAGTCTCTAAAAAAAAAGGCTTTCTAAGCTTCCACTGTAAGGTAAGGTAAAATCTCCAATAAAATCTTGGAATTCAAATTATCAGGTAAAGATACACTGGAAAGCTGCACGTTTATAAAAAGATATAAACCAGATCTTTATATAGAGAGAAGTATTGGGGAATGTATTATAGATATAGGTAAACTCAAAGCTCTAATCAGGCAAAAGCATCTCTTGCTAAGCCAGCCAACCATTGCCTTGATTACAAAGCAATCTTAATTTTGGAAAAAATCATATAAGATATCCTTACATGCATTCAACCTGCATCCAGAGGATTCAGTAAGGTGAGTGTATGAACTGCTGAATTCAATGTGGAATAAGGAACACTTGTCAATCTCATTTGCCTTCAGGCCCATGAAAAGGAATCTGTCCATGGAAATAAGATAATTTCTTAGTAATTTATTTTAAACATTCCTCTCTTCTCCCCATATTATGAAAGATATTGTTAAGCACTGCAAGACAAAAATCAGAAGCAGTTCAGACATTCCTTTTGGCTTACTGACTTGCTATCATCTTCCAAATCCATGCAAATTACTAACAGACAAAACAGTATTCAAGATGCTTTTGACTTATTCATAAGAGATAAGAGATACCAGATATGCACAAGCTCCCTTAGTTTCTGAAGGAACTGGAGGTCCTCAGCAAATAATTTTCCCCAAAGATTTTGAGTCTTTATCATTTTTCATTGGACCACTAGTGAAGGTCATATTTGAGAGTAACAGTTATTTTATCTGAGATTATAAGGTTAACTGTGTTCTCTAAGTTTTCTATTACAATGTCCCGGTAAAAATATTCCTAACATGAAATCTTCTGCCAGATCTTGTATGAGTGTGACATGACCTAGCTCTGATAAAATTTGTGGAGCTTTACCTGGGCAAATAAAGCCTCACACAATTTTAGGGAGAAACCCCCAAATAAATAGCATAAAATGTTCTGTGGTTTTGCTGGAGTGATACCTCAAATCAGCTTGGAATTGGACTTGGGGTTACTCATCTCCAAGGAGTTTTTCATCTTTAGGTCATGACCATTTGGGAATGGATAATTACTAGCAATCATCAGCCAGTTTGAGGTCCTTCCAAACTAAAGCGCTATTTACTCTCTAAGGAAACAGTTCCAGTATTTTTGAGAAGCTGGTGTTTCAAACTCTGTTTTAGGATATGCCTCATAACAACAGTAAATCAAAATGGTACAGGTAAGGCTTAACAGCATGCATTTGTAAGCCCTCACAGGTCTTTACTAAGAAAATTCTTTCTGGTATTTCCTGTGCAGTAGTTAGCTCACTTTCCCCTATCCTTCCCCCAGTCCAGGAAAACCTCTTGACTGGTTCCATGCACCTGGAAAGAGCCCAGATAAAATTCATCATCAAGAATAATACAGATTAAATGGATATTTCTGACCCCTGCCCTAGGAGTACTGCAACTGTTCAATTGATAACTTACATTATCCATATAAACCATGTATGTCTTGTAAAATAACTTAGTAATGGTACTTTTTAAACCATACATTTTTCTCATCTAGAACATGCATAGAGAGAGAGACAGATACATGTACCTACATTTGTTGTTCAGAATGGATCCAAATAAAATAATAATGTTAAACTAATACTAATTATAATGTTAAACTTTTGTTAATTCAGAGTTCAGTGCTGCAGATGTTGCTTAATATCCGTATAAACTTTTTCTCTTTTTACTTTCAAACTATTCCCATTTTGTAAAGCAGAATCATAGAATCATAGAAAGTTAGGGGTTGGAAGGGACCTCTAAAAAAAAAAAAAAAAGAATCCATAGCATTCCTACATTTATATATCAGTTTTCTATCCTTCAGATAAGGGAAATGGGCAATCAAAAGTTAATGGAAAGCTTTCAGTTGTTAAGTGTTGAAGAGTGGCTCTGAATATTCATTGTAACTACTAACTATTTAATCCTTTATTAATTAAAGGCAAGATGGCCTATGTGGAGTTCTGACCTGTGTGTATCTTACATTCTTGCTATGTGTTCTTCAGGGATATCTTTTTATCAGTAGGAGTGCAGGTTAAAACATACCTAGAAAATATACATAGAAAACTACCAGACTTTTTTAACCTTTGCCATCTCCTATACTCCGCTTATATTTTTTCTTCATTCTACCACCAAACTCTACAATGATGTCAAAAAAACTGAAGAAACATGTAAACAGGGAGTAGAGATTGACAATTGCATTTATAGGAGCCAGAGTGATAGCTGAAGTCTACTTTCGACATTGCTCAATATGCTGAAAACTAAAAAGGTCACTTTGAGAAACTTCTTTTGACTTTCATTGTAGTGACTGGCTTTTTTTTTCCCCCTAGATGCTAAAAACCACATAAGTCAGAAGCTTGTTCCATGTATTTGACTTGTGTGGGACCAGGGCCTATAAAACACCTTTTACACAACATCTGCTGTATCAGTTTTAGTGATATGCTTTGTATTGCTCCATGGAGAGGGGTTTTACAGAAATGGTATTACTTAACATCTCTTCACAGTATCATTTGGAAACAGCTTGTTCTTTGGAGTTCTTTACTGTCATTTGCAAACTCCTGATTCTATCAATCCAGCATCTCCTACCTACATGGAATAAAGCACTAACCCAAATGGTCAACCCCACCCTACATGTAACACCATTTTCTAATAGTTCCTTTTGTACCTCATAATTAATCTGTTATCTCTTTTGGAATAACATTTGAATAAGGTGTGGATTTACTAAGGTGAAAATTATAAATTCCCCTTTGTTGGAATCTGCTTTATTCATGACAGATTTTCATATTTCATTTGATATTATCCACTGACCTGGTTTTCCATACATTCCCTAACCATTTAAATTGAGCTCCTCATTGCCCAAAGCATAGCATTGTAACTCTACAATCTGCTCTTCACTTTGTATATAAAGAATTCCTTAACTCTTCAGGGAGCTATTGAACAGCATATATTGCAGCCTGATCACAAAGTTGCTTTATATTTTTAATCTTTTGGTTGTAAAGCATTGCTCTTCCTTACATCAGAAATGAAATTGCATGATTCTGGAGTCAAGACCTCATCACTGCTAACATTCTTTTGGGAGTGCTATGATGGTGTTTGGTATAATGACACAAAAAATAGTGCCACATGGAAAATGCAGAGAATACAGAGACAGCACCCAAGGAGATCTAAGGCTACAGCTTAAATTCTCTGCGAATTAAATCTCAGGACTATTTTCTATTATCAGTCTTTCAATTTTTGCAGCAAAGACTGATCTAATGGAAATTATATACACTGGGGTTACTGACAATAGCAGATTATTGACTTTCAGTAGGTGCAGGTACCTTTTAAATCTTTTATTATCTGAGCTTTGGGTAATATGTATGAATTGAAAGTTGGGACAATTTTTTGCCCTTACAATAAATTTGTTTGGTTGGTTTTGTTTACCACAGTGATGCATTCGGGAACGGTCCTATTACAAACTACTGGAGCAAGGGGAAAGATATGAACTGACTGATATGGAAAACTACAGAACATGAAGATTGAAGGAGGGGAGCATTACCAATCTGTTGGTCTGTACTCTATTATGTGGATATTAGTATTGATATGTTCAATATTGTCATTTTTCTTAAGACTAACAAATCATGGAGAAGTTTAACAGGTCAGGTCAAAACTACATCTTTGGTCATGTATCACAGCAGTACCTGTTAAATTGTCACCGAAAGGCTTGATCTTGTCAAGGAATATTATTTAAATTATATAATCTCTGTTTGGTAAACAAGGTGATGCTGCTTTTTTATGACCTAGAAATTAAAAGACTTCTTTTTCCTTTCTCATATTTTCTATTAAAAATACTAACTGTGCCAAATGATTTCTGTTTTCTGTCTGGAACTGATGTTGCACAGTTTTTGTTTGGGTTCATGTCTAAATATTCAGAGGCTGGCGGTATTAAAAATTTTTTATCATGCCAGAAACCTTTAAAAAAAGGCAATACAGAACAAACTGATAACATGTAAAAATTGTCAATAGTTCTTGTTTTCTATTTGGGCTGAAAAAAACCCAGCCTGGTGGAATTTCCAAATATTAATCCAGTCTTCCAAATCCCTGGTGCAACTGTGACACATATATGTCATGTATCCCACCTTCAGATCTGTTTTGAGCTTGAGAAGGAATGTGTGAATACTTTCTTGTTACACCTGAGTCTATTTAGCCATTTATATTTAAAGTCCATGCTGATCTCTGATCTTTAGTTGCTGCCAGAGGGAAGTGTGAAAGCAGAGTGTAGGTCAAGTGTGGGAAAGTACTCATTCCCCTAGATGCCTGAGGCTTTCAGTTATAATACTAAAAAATTATGTTATTGTCCTCATTACTGTCTTAGGACTAATGCAATGCTGGCTTTCATGACAGCAGTGTAAGATAAATTATTTTTATTATAGTCATAGCTCAAGTCCAGGTTGAGCTTCAAAAGCGAAGCAATCCCTGTCAAGTGGCAAGAAACTGTGAAATACAATTAGAATTACTGGTAGTCTCTACTCAAAAATGACTTAAACCAGAATTATGTAATTATTTTTCTTTAGAAGAGCTTGTCTGGTGGATTTACTTTCCTATTAATTCTGAGAATAGCACTAAGTCTTCTAACACACTTTGTCAAATAGCAGTACAGAATTTGCTAAAATAATTTCTTTGACCTTAATTATGCCTTACTCTGGGTATCTTTGTGCCTATGGAGACTAGGGGTATAACATGCTCTTTCTGTCTAAATAACTGGATTTTCAAGATAGGAATTTCACTTAGATGCTTTCTTCACACTCGGCAGAAAACCTTTAACTGTTTTCTTGCACAGTTATTCTGATATTGCGCAATCTTTTTGCTGTTGTAGCTTTCATGAGAGCTTGAGGAAAGATACTCTCATGAAAATGCTCATGATCCTTGTTGCTGAGGAGCACAAATGATTCACAGATACTAACTAACACATTTCTGTGAAATAAAACAGCCTCATCTCAGTTTACCAATAGAGCAAACTTGCAGAGAAAAAGGGATTAAATTCACACCATAGTTTGTGCGATGGTAGGTAACTGAAACCCCAAATCCTGACCCTTAGGTGCTCATTTAGCTAGGTCCAAATGAGTGGAAGCAGGTCCATCAACTGATACACGAGACTGTTTGAGTTGCATGGGTCATTACTAATTTATTTGAGCAAGCTCATCCCATTAATCTTTTTTTTTTTTTTTTTTAAATGAAAATATCTTTGTCTTATTGCACTTTCTTTATTAGAGATGACTGCCTTTAAAAGAAAAGTAGCAGACACTCAGTTTTTGAAGCTAGGAGGAATACTGATGCAGTATCTCAGTATATTATAAAGAAATGCTGATTTCAGAGGTACCAGAAGAAAATTAATTCAGAACCCTTACCTTAATAGAAGACAGAGAATTATTAGTTTTGAAAATAAAAAATAAAAATTCCACTACACATACTAGGCACTGAGCAACATGATACAATATCCAGTATATCTCTAAACTGTGGATTTTAATATTATTCAGCATTTCTTGTACATAATGATGAAACTGGTTTTATTCGTCTGGATTTCAGATTTTTGCTTGTGTATAAATGGAAATTGAAAATCATATCTCCAATTCTTGGAGACCCAGTTAGAACCATTGATACAGATAAAGATTAATGTTAATGTGCTTCTCACAGTGCTGGTACCATAGTAATCACAGTCTTAGTTTTTAATGACATGCTCAATTAAATATTAATATTTTTCTCTACACAGCCGCCTTTGCAAAAACAACCCAGGAGTTAAAAATCTTAGGCCCATGCTGGATTCCTGCCACCTTCTATTTCTTGCTTGTAGTAAAGGTTTTTCAGTCTGTGATAGGATTTCAGCAACTCAGATTATGTCTTCAGTGAAAAACTATGAGTTCATGTAGACTGACTATATTTTAAGTTGGGACTGGGGTTAACACCCAACTTTAAATGGCATAGCAGGTGAGTGACCTATTTTCTTCTTCCCATCTCAGAAGTTCACTATCCATTACATGATTGATCTTCACAACTCACAGAAATAAGTATCAGTAGAAACTTTGCCATCAAATAAGCACATAAAATTCATAATATCCAATATGGAAATAAAAACTAATTTAGTGAGAAGATATATTTTTATAGTAAATTTTGGAATAAAACAGTACATGCAAATAAGAAACATTCATGTAGAACTGTATCCTTTAAATGGTTACAGAGCCTCTCAAACCAAGGAGTGATATTAGAAATTTTCTCACACTAACTCATTAATAGACTCCAACTCTTTGATATGGTTGAACTGATTCCTATTGCAAAATTCAAATAAACATTCAGGAGCTCTCCTGACCTGTTCAACCACATCACCGTATTACATACAGCAATGAAACCAGAAATGGCCAAGTGCATTTTGCCTCCAAGCAAATCTTTTCATAACTGCAGGCAATTGGTACTTGTTTTCCTTTCAATTTTCAGATAACTAAACTGCTTATCAATATTTGTTATTTTCATCAAAACTGTTTGCTTGCAATCTCTGACTTTTGTTTGTATCACAAATTGGGGACAAAATCTTCTCTTTTTTACACATGTGGAGCTTCCAGGTCCTTCAACCTGAGCTAAAATTTGCTTCCCCCTCATTACTTTGCCCTCTTTTTAAGATATTTGTTCCCTCCTTTTACATATTTCAAAAGAAATATATTTTGAAGGAATTTTTCCTCTTTAAATGTCAACAATAAAGAATTCTTTGAAATGGTGGAATTGAATACTAATTTAATTTTTATATCAGTTCCATCAGATTTCCTGCTTAAAATATTTACTAAATCCACTTTATAAACATGATTAGTGTGATTTTTTCTAATTCAATTTTTTTTCCAGGGGGTTTATCATTTATTGAAAAAAATGTTCAGACAGACGTTTCTGAAGGAAGAATTTGGGGTGCTTTAAATTATAAAATCTTCAGAGAAATTATTTTATTTTTCTAATTTATAATTTGCCTTTATGATGCTGTTAAGTAATGAAAAATAATTAGAGAACATGTAAGAAATATGAAAAAAAATATTTTCTTCTTATTTTCTGAGTATCCTAATATATTTAGCCTCCAGATATCTTCAGGAAAACAGCATCTTATCAAGGGCACCTAATGTTATTAATCAAAGTATCTATTTATGACAATTGAATAAATGGCTTTCACTTTACACACAAGGACAATATAGATGATCTGCAGATATCAGTTGTATATCACACTGATGTATTTTGTTATCATAATGCCATTACCTTGCCTCTGATTCACTGGATGCAAACTGCCTACAGTTTCAAGGCTTATTCTGCAGGCAAAAATACGAAACACGAGCTTTATGAATATGCAGAGACTTACCCCATGGCAATAACTCAGGTCTATTTATAGTTGTGATTTATGAAGCTTATGAGCACAGCTAGAATTTGAGTTTGGCATTAACATTCCTTTTATGCGTGACATGACAGTTTATAGTTCACAGAATCTCCGTATTACAATTAAATGCAAATACAAATGATTTTTTTTTTTTTAATCCATTAGTTTAAGATAAAAATCATCACTCCAAACCTGTAATCTTAGTTCTTCTGTATGACCGGGTAAGAGGAAGGGAGAAGAAAAGAGCAGAAGGGAGTAGTCACTAAAACTTTTTCCCGGAAAACATACAATGTCATCTGGTTCCCAGGAAATCAGAGAGTAAGTTCCTGTGTCCAGCTGCAATGTTTCCCATTAACAGGGAGAAGTAAAAATACAAGAGTTGTACCCACATAAAGGTGTCATTTCTGTGCCTTATGTCATCTCCCGGGTGCGATCTTGGGACACGAAAAAAGGTTTGTGTCTTGGCCACAATGACAACTTGTATGAATATCTGTGGCATCCACAGCATGTGAACCTCCTCTGTCCAGCTGGCTACCATAACCAACAGGAGGGTCAGTGTCTGCTCACAGCTAAGAGGCAAGGGAAATGGTAATAGAGAGTGAGAACAAGGGCAAGAAACACTGAGCTGCAGCTATGGGAGTGCCAGCTCCAGAAAAGCAAAGAGCTTTGATTTCCAATGGGACAAGGAAGCAGGAAAAATAGGAACAACTGGGGGATGGAGTCTGTAATTAAAGAGCAACTCTGAGTGTGCTGGGGTAATCAAGTGCAAAGGGATTTTAAGAGAGGAATGTGTTTAGTCAGTAATAACCTTAGGAAGAGAAGAATGAAGCAGCCTGTCACATAGGTAAAGACTGAAGTTTGATAGCTAAACAGGGATTCATTAGACACTCAGATTGGCCTTTTGGGTTCGGGCTCTCATTTCTTCATATACTGTCTACAGCTAGGAATAAGATGTAAGCAGTGAATAGAGAAGTTTCTTGAGGCATTCAAATCTTAAGTGGCTGACTTGGTTATCCCCCTTATGCTCTGGTTTAAGTTCATTAGCAAATATAATGTTAAGGAAAAGGTGGTTTTGTTTTGGTTTTTTTTTCCTAGGTCTCATTTCAAGGGCCTTCTCTTGCATTGTTACTATTTTTACTTTTAGTTTTAGGTTCATATTTTGGAGACTCTTCATTAACACAGTCATTCTTCACTTTCTAAGAGACAGTTCGGGAGTTTGTCTTTCAGGATTGTTCCCTCTAAAAATGCTACTTATGGAACCTTGGGCTCTAAGATGTCAGCTTTTCCTACTTTCAAGGCACAATATCTAGCTTTCAGACTTTTACTACAAGGCTTTAGTTCTTAGATGGTAGTGGTAAATAGACTTTTGACTGTAGCATCTGGAGCAGATCTTCTATGACCCTCTCTAAACTTGACATTACTGCAAGGCTATTTGCAAGACTGGATGACTCAAGAGTTAATAAAGCTAAATTTAGATTATTTCTGGGCATTTTCCTTTTCTTCTTCTCATCTTTACAGTAGGCCTTTATAGAGTAACAACGCAGCTGTGCAAGTTGGACAGGAGGCACTATGCATTTCAGTATGCCCTAAGTAGAATGATCTTAGAAACCACGTGTCCCGGGGAATATTCAATATATCCCAACAATAGGTACGTCTAAATACAAGCTATTTATTACCTTGCAAAAAGAAACAGTAATTTGAGTACTCACTGCACTTCATGCAAGCTGAAAGCAAAAAGAAAAATAGTTTTCATGAACCTACCTCCTCACTGAGTTCTCTTAAAGTGTTATGACAGATTTAAAATTAAATACTAACCAGGTGCCTAGTGAGTTCATCATAAATATCACAGATGACTATAAAGTTTGCCACATCTGGCAGATATGTTTCAGAGAAATAAAAATATGACTGTCCAGTAGAAAAAAGTGTCCTCTATAAACAGGAATAGAGGTAGAAGCTCCAGAATTTTGTATATTCATAGAATCCTAGAATCATCTAGGTTGGAAAAGACCTTTAAGATCATCGAGTCCAACCATTAACCCTACTCTACCAAGTCCACCACTAAGCCATATCCCCAGGTACCACATCTATACAGCTTTTAAACACATCCAGAGCTGGAAATTCAACCATTTCCCTGGGCAGTCTGTTCTAATGCCTGACAACCCTCTCAGTGAAAAATTTTTCCTAATGTCCTGTTTAAACTTCTCCTCGTGCAGTTTGAGGCCATTCCTTCTTGTTCTATAACTAGGTACTTGTGAGAAGATACCAGTGCCTACCTCTCTACAACATCCTTTCAGGTAGTCATAGAGAGTGATAAGGTCTCCCCTCTCGTATTGTGACAGTCATAGACCTCAGTAATTTGTGGCCTCTGGGCAGAAGTCAGAATCTTCACTAATTATTCTTCACTTTATTCAGACTTCCCCAAAGCTGCTTGAAACTTTGCATAATTCAACTTTTCATGGTAAGTAAACTTAAGAGACATAAACTGAAGGAAACTTTAAAAACAGTTTGAATTAAAAATTCATGCTCCGTGGCAGATCAGAAAATTTGCTGCAGAATGCAGTCATATTTCTACACTTATATTGATGTGCAACTAGTTATATATTTTTCTGAGGAATCATTACTCACGTTAGTAGATTAATAGGAAAACTAGGCTGGAAGAGTAATTTTGAAAATTAAGTTGTATTGAGAGGTTAAAAAAATCATTGATCATTGATTTCGTGCTTGTATAACTATAAAAAAAAAAAAAGCAGCAATTCTGTTGAATTCTGTTGAACGTCATTTCATATGCAGAAATAAGCCTCCTCAGTTTTAATGTCTTACTGACTCATTAGTAAATAATAGTTACAGAATGCTAAATGTTAATATAAAGAAGCTGAGACAAGGGCCTCTAATTTTGTCTTCTTCCTGGCCTTTGTCCTTAAAATATGAGGTTATTCCTTGCTGTGAGCCATGATGCAAAGCTTTTTGCAGGTTCATGCCATTAGAAGTCATGTGTATAACCAGCAGATAATTTTGCTCCTAACTTGTATTTGTAATTGCACAGAAAATAATGCTTTGTTCTTTCTAAAATGTATTTCACATTCATTATTTTCTGTACTACTTTTCTTTAAATATGGTGTAGATTCACAGCCCCTGCATGGGGAATTCTTGAAACACAGAATTTTCTATTCTTAGAAAGTTAAAATCCCACATATATATCTGTACTGGGTTTGCATGTCAAGGTTTTGGTAGCAGTGAGGCTACAAGGGTGGCTTTTGGGAGAAGTTGCTAGAAGCTTCCCCTATGTTCAATAATGCAAATGCCAGCCAGCTCCAAGATGGACCCACTGGTGGCCAGTGCCAAGCCCATCAATGATGATGGTAGTGCTACCACATTGGTAGTAGTTCTAATATACTTAAGCAGGGAAAAAATCCCTACAGCAACATCAGCCATAGGGAGGAGTGAGAATATGTGAGAAACCACTCTGCAGACACCAAGGTCAGTGAAGAAGGAGGGGGAGGAGGTGCTCCAGGCACCAAAGCACAGATTCTTCTACAGTCTGTGGTGAAGACTATGGTGAGACAGGCTGTCCTTCTGCAGCCCATGGAGATTAATCATGGAGCAGATATCTACCTTCAGCTTGTGAAGGATCCCACAAAAGAGCAGGTGGATGTGCCCAGAGGAGGCTGTGACACTGTGAGAAACCCATACTGCAGCAGGCTCCTGGCAGGACCTGTGAATCCGTGGAGAGAAGAGCCGATGCTAGAGCAGGTTTGCTGTCAGGACTTGTGACCTATGACTCTGGAGCAGTCTGTTCCTAAAGAACTACACCCCATGAAAACAACCCATGCTGGAGCAGTTCATGAAGAAGTTCATGAAGCCCATGAGAAGGACTCACATTCAAGAAATTTGTGGAGACTGTCTCCCATGGGAAGGACCCCACACTGGAGCTGGGGAAGAATGTGAGGAGCCCTCCTCCTGAGGAGGAAGGAGCATCAGAGACAATGTGTGATGAACTGACTGCAGCCCCCATTTCCCATATTCCTGTGCTGCTAAGGGGAAGGACATAGAAAAATGGGGAATAAAGCTGAGCCTGGGAAGAAGGGAGGGGTGAGAGGAAGGTGTTTTAAGATTTGTTTTTATTTCTTGTTACCCTACTCTAATTTGATTGGTAATAAATTAAAGTAATTTCCCCAAGTCCAGTCTTGTTTACTCATGACGGTAATTACTGAGTGATTTCTCCCTGTCCTTTTATCTCAATCCACAAGGCTTTCATCATATTTTCTCTACCCTGTCCAGCTGAGGAAGAAAGTGATACAGTAGCTTTGGTGGGCACCTGGCATGCAGCCAGGTGCAACCCACCACGATACCTTAAGATTGTGTAGATCTGATCCATTCTGTTCTGTAAAAGTGGGAGGGAACAGAGCTTCTTTTCCTCCCCTTTCCTTTTTTTTTTTTTTTTTTGTTTTTTTCTTTTCTTTTTTTTTCCTCCCTCTTTGGTTTGGTTTTTTTTCTAC
>JANHGN010010483.1:184075-215875 GCA_024605025.1 Megaceryle maxima | reverse complement strand
CAGTGGCCTTGGTCTGCACACCAATCCTTGGTAGTAACTCTAACCATGGGGTGTTATCACTGCTAGCAGCAGACACTGCCTGGGAAAACAGGCTGCTAACTTAAAATCATAGAATCATAGAAATGTCTGGGTTGGGTCATCTAATCCAACCCACCTGCTGAGAGCAGGGCCATCTTCAACTAGAGCAGGTTGCTCAGAGCCTTGTCAAGTCTCACCGTGAATATCTCCAGGGATGGGGCCTCAACTGCCTCCCTGGGCAACTTTTTCCAGTGATCTACCAACCTCATGGTAAAGAACTTCTTCCTTACATCCAAACTTCAGAAAGCGCAGTTAGTTAGAAGGACAGAGCTGAGAAGTAAAATCACTGAACAGAAGTAGTTCTGTTCTCACTTGAACTAGGACATACTCACAGACAAAAAGAGAAAAAATACTTACTGGTAATGGATATACCTCAGTTAACAATGTTAAATGATCAGCAATAATAGATTTAGATAAAAGGAAAAACAAATGTATCAATGCAATATACATATTACAATAGAAGTTGCCACATATTATCAGCTAGGTATGCCAGCATCCAAACAGGAGGACACAAATGCAGTACAAGAACCACTCCAGAAGCATTTTGTTTCCCAAAGAAGATAATAAAAAGGTATCTTTTCAACAAACAGCATTGAATAAACAATCAGTTGGGATACTGCTACATTACAAAAAGTAGCTGACCCATGCAACTAACAGTTCTTAAAAGATGCAGTAATTTGTGACTATCAACAGGGATCAAAAGTTCAGGAGCACAGCTGACAATATTTTTAGCTTTCATGCTAATAAATAAATGCTTTGGACAAGTACAAAGTTACTGTATATGCCAAGTTCAGTCCAGAATGTGAATCACAGCACTCTTTATAAGCTGTGCACAGACAAAGCAAGACAAGAAGTTAATATACCAAATGCATACTACAAAAAAGCAGAAGAATATATTGGAAGGGCAGATGTGGGAATATGGTGCTAAAAACCTAATGAAAGAACAAGGTCAGATATAGCTCTGTCTCAGTGCCCAACCAGTAGTGATAGAAATATATCTGTGTCACCTGTATCAGTTCTGGTAAATTTAGCCTTGAAATGAAGTATCCTGAGTTACTAACCATAACTGCGAAAAGAGCTATAATTATGCTAAAATTTTGAAGATAAATCAAAGCAATTGTATTGCAATATACCAAGTAAACAAGCAGGAACTGAGAGAATGAGACAGTATATGGAGGATATTAATGTAGTGCAAAATGGCAAAAAAATAAAATATTTGGAAAGCCCAGAGGTGCACCAGATGCAAAAACAAAGCAGCATGCAAGTAAGAAATGTCATGCCAAATAGACAGCAGGACATCAGTGAATGGACCAGACTACAGAGACTTCCAGAGCATTGTGAAAAAAAAACCAAAAAAACAAACAAACAACCAAACTATAACCCAGACAAATATAAATTATATAGACAAAACACTAGTAGGAAAATATGAATTACAAGTAGACTACCAAGTAAATTATCTAGGCTTAAACTTCTGAAGTATCGTAGCCTTCAGCCAAACAGTGAATACATGAACTTAGGGATGCTGGGCCAAGAAAATTTCTATGAATAGGTACAAAAGCTAAAATAAATTTTTTAACTCACCAAATGCCAATAACATGTCTTTAACAACATGTCTTATGACAGCATTTTGGACGTGTCGAGTACTACAGTCCCTGCCTCAGAGAGTGGGAGGTTTTTGATGGCTTGCAGAGCAGAGACTGGCAGCTCCATCCACTAATGGTCCAGGTTCCAATTGATGGATCCTGTTCTTGGTGCTTCAGGAGCTTGATCCTTAATAATGTTTGTATAATTTGGTTTTAGAAGGAAAAGGAAAGAAAAGAATCAAAGCAAGGAAAAGACATTCCTGAAGTCAGAGGAACTGACTGTGGGTAAGTGGCACAGTAATTATTCAGAGGCATAGGTCCAAATTGTTTAAACAAAGTAGTAGTGACTAAATCTGGCAAACAAGAAAGTCAAAAGAAGTATGGAAGAATACACTTTTGCATTTCAGTGCAAAAAGACTGATTTTGACAATTTTACATTGTGTGAGAAATAAAATTCCCTTGCTACAAGTTAAAAATTATGAAGTAAATACAGATGTTCAGGGGAGAAAAACAAAAACAAAACAAAAACAAAAATTAACCACTCAAGAAACCCCACAATAATAATGAGAAAAAACTGTCAGTAACACTACCAAAATAAACTGATATCTGTATTACAAGTCAGTGAGTGTCTTGCCAGCTTTAAGAAATATTTGTGAAGACACACAACAAAACTATTGTATATAAAGACTAGGGAAGTAAATCTAAAATAAATAGAAAAGTAAGATGGAATTTTGTTTAAATGCAGTATCATATTTGGGATACTTGCTAAAGTCCCACTGTAACATGAATCTAAAAATGATACAAACAGTGAACACAATACCTGTGCCTAAAAGTGAAATAAATTCATCTATAATACTTAGTGTCAGATGCATGCAAATGCTTTGAGGCATGTAGCAGGCAAATAAACAAGAGCTGTGGTTACCCCAGCCAGCCAGACTCTGTAAGCATAGCTGATGGACATCAGCTCGCATGTCCTGTGCCATGATGCGAATAAGTAGGCAAATTTGCAGTGGGATGCCAATGAGTGCTTGGGGCTTTGTTATAATGAAAGGAACAGCTGATAGCTTTCACTTCAAGGTCCCTGTAGCTGTCTGAACAGAAATACACACACTGAAAAAGGACATCAGGCAACTGTGTTTGAATGTATGAAATTCATACATGCATTCAAGGCTAAGAAACCATCTTGGCAGAGAACAAGAACTGTCAAAAGGCATTTTAATGGATACTCCCAACATCTTTAAAACATGAAAGAAGCTATGAGTGACATTGCTGATTTCCTGTGTGGAGGAGCCCCACAGTATGAAAATAAGGAGATCCACAAATAGATCAGAATAGAGAAATACACGAAAAAACCAATACCTGAGTAGGTCTGTAAGTAGGTATGTGCTAGTTCCAATACAGGCGTTTTCAAACAGAACAAACAAGCAAGAACTAGCTTAAGGTATAAACTTACCTCTCTCAGAGGAGTTGGACATCAAGGGAGAAGCTTCACTTCCCTATTGAAAGAAGTTTCAGATGATATCAGATCACTGAGAGTAGACACTTCTTCAAGAATACTTGGAATCCCTTCCGGTATGGAAACATCTGTCTAGAGAACTGGTGGTATCTACAGTAGCTCACTAGGGCTTCAAAAAAACCCCCACAACTTGAAACAGAATACCTTTCTCTATCTTTCTCTGCATATATGCATTGTGATAGTAACTTTTTTTCTTAATTTCTTTACTTTTTTCTTTACTTTTTCTTTTTCTTAATTTCTGAAAAAATCTGATGAAATCAACACAGTTTATATATTTCCCTAATTTCAACAGAAATTTGCTGTCAAATGCATTCCTGTTGAAATAAGTCTAACAAACTTGAGCACATGAATCCAAAAAGATGACAAATAGTAATGTACACAGCAGAAAAAAACCACTGACTTTTTAGTATAGGCTGCTATTTAGATTTCAATGAACCAGACAAGCCCCCGGACACGACCACAGTGACCATTTTAGACTTAGCAATGAAACATTTTAGGCCAAACTGCATAGCTTTTATTTGCAAGTTTTAATTGCAATAAATCTCTGATTTATTCCTAGGAGTGCAACTCCAGCAGCACCACAGCAAACAATAGCCACTCTAATGGCCACATGCAACATCAAACCACTGGGAGGGGCATATTAAAAAATAAATACATGATAAGCCATTCATTGATGAAATACAGTTCTCAGTGACAGTCTTAACAGCACCTTTGTATAATGTTGGATGTCAAAATGTGCCCCTGCCTTTGTGTTAATGGAATTTTTCCTTATGACAGGTAGGCATAACAAAAAGAGATGCTGAATAGTCAAAGCCTATTGCCAGAGTATGTAAAACTTATCAAAATTGCAGGTTTGGGGGGGGGGGGGTTTCTAGGAAAAAACATGTTTGGAATGAAGGGGTGCATTAAACAAATAACAGCTACGTAGTTATTCATATATCATGACAGAGGATGGATATGTATCTTAAAAAAGATGAAGATTTATTCTTCCGTTCTAATAGAACACAGGAGCAGAGAAAGGGAAATACACAATTTCTGAGACTAAGATGCAGGATGGGCAGTAACACTAGCCCATCCCCAGCAACCAACAGAGACTCTGCAGCATGACATCACTCAACCTGTACAAACCAAGAGGTCTTTAATCCTTCCAGAATGACAGATTGAGAATTATGCCTGAATAATTTTGCCTTGTGCATAGCAGAAGAACCTTGAGAAAGAACCTTGAGAAAGAGAAAACTTAATTTACAACCTAGTCATTACTTCATTGCTATTAAAAAAAAAAAAAAAAAAAAAAAAAAAGAAAGAGAGAGAAAGGGAAGTTTCTGCAGGCTTATTTCTTCAGTGGTAAACTTCCATAAACTCAGTTGTTAAATACATTGGAAATTTATTAAATTCATTATGATATTAATCATATTAAAGTTGACTGCTGCAAGCTAGATCTATTTTGCTTCACTTCTAGAAAATATTTCAAAGAAAACTTTAGGAGATAGTGAGTGTGACCTTTCTGATATAGTATCAGACAAGCTAATAGTAAAATGTGATATCAAAAGTTTATGAGGTTTGTTTGAAGGATATTTTCTGTTGTGCAAAGTGTATCAATTCTTGCATTTTTGTATAGTAGAGATTAGGGTAAGAGAGGGAATAGGAATCTCCTCCTGTAAACCTTTCACATCAGGCTCAACAGGAGCATTGCAAGATCAACAGATTGCAGCAAAAGCTCTTCTCCTGAGAGTAAGTACCAGAATCAAATTTTGCTCGTGATACTTATAAACAACACTTACTGGGATGGGTGTAAATGTTTCTACACAACACTTTGGTGACACTGGTCCTATTTCTCTGCAATAAATTCAGGGCCAACAAAGGGCACATGTACAGAGATGCTGTATGCAGGCAGGCTCATGCATGCTCTGTGAGATACAAGCTTCATTCAGTCCTAGTTTATTCAGGCACAGCATCACCCAGACATGACTGTGTCACTTCCAGTCAGGAACTTGCATCTAACTGCACACATCTGTATGGACAAACCCCAAAGAAAATAAATTAGAGACGGAGAGTATGCATTTTTCACAGAATTGAAAAAAATGCCACTTCACCTCTTACTATAAATTGCTATATGTAATCACTATAGAATTAGTAATAGTTACTACACATTAATTTCTTTCTGCAGGGCATTGCACACTGGCTGTTTCAGACCCTTACTGTCTGTCTTGTATTCCTGAGAAATTCAGAAGACACAGTTTAGCCCTGGGGACCTGTCCTGGCTCATGATACTCTAAAAGTCAGTACAGCCCTCATGCACAGTCTGCTGCAAAAGGCAGCCTTGTGCTTAGTGTAAGAGCAAGCAGAAGTAATATGTGGGCATGAGGAAAAGGGAAGCATGGACAAGCTATACATTTGACTAAATAGAAGCCTCAGGTACATTACCTGCCTAGATCCTTCTTCTATAAATATGAAAGATTGAATAGGGAAGGTCTTGAATTGCAATGGTATGAAGAACAAAAGTTGAATAATTATTAATCATTTTGTGTTGTGTGTTATTCTAGCTACTCTGAAAAGCACACTGCAGCCAAAAGATAGTGCTACTCATCATTGTTTTATTTCACATTTATCCAGCAAGAAGAAAAATTCATTAATGTGTTGGGTAGCAGTAACAAAAGAATTAAAAGTGTTCTCTGCTTGTGCATGCATTTGTAATAATTCTGTAATTACTGTATAAAGTTCTGTACATTTTTAAACATACCATCATCATATTTCCCAAGCTCAGATAAAATCTGCTGCCTCATGGAAGGAAGGAAGGAAGGAAGGAAGGAAGGAAGGAAGGAAGGAAGGAAGGAAGGGAGACAGTTAAGAGAAGATGGTTGGAAAGAATACTCTCTTTCTCTGTGCTAGTAGGTACCAGCTACTACTGCAGTCACATTATTGAACGAGATATATTAATGATTTTCTTTGTCTGAAAACTTGTTGAAATTCACAGTTCATTTTGTAAAAGTTGTGGGTTTGTTTGAAGTGTTAGATTTTCATGTACCTCCTGACAAGGATCAATAGTTACAATCCTTCTTTCCACATTAGAGATCTAAAGAAAGTAGGTTGTTCTTCACAGCTCAGGATACAACATGGCACAGCAATAAAACCTGCCCTATTGACAGAAGTACAATATAAAGCAAAATATTATATAAAATATTACACTGAAGATTTGGAGCAATTCCTATGGACCTCTAAAAGGCTAGATGATACTTGCAGAAAAAATAAGCATCAATGTGAAAAAAAAACATGAATAAGCAAAAAAGATGTCAAAGCCTGAGTCACAGTGCAAGATATTTTCTTTGTGTTTTATTTTTCATTCGTAGAAGAAGAAAATACAGATGTCTACATTATATTCCTCTGTGTTCTTAAAAAAAGAACAGAGTGTTCTTTTGCAAGGAATATATGGCAGTCTTTTTCTCTGTTGGATGTCTAGGTTTAAAATAAGTATCAGACATGCTTCTCTAACTCCTTACTGTATAGATTTATCATTTTAAAGTGAGGAGAAAGTAAAAATAATAGTATCAATCCTGGACCTTAGTGAGAAATGACATATCAGCTGCAGGAAATCTTGTTGCTTGGTAGCTGGGCTATTTGTCTGAGGGATGAGGGAAGTGGGCTGATGTTCTCCAGGCAAATAAGCCTTCCAAAGGTTTCCCTGTTTAACTATTGGACTATGGGGAGAGTCAAGCAGCAATACCTCCTGCACTCTATTCAAAGCCACTGGCAGTGTCCTGGCCAGGAACCTTGTACTCTGGGATGTGGTCGGGACTTGGAATTTGATCCCTAAGCCTCAACTTTCTCAGCCACATTTCTTTCTTTCTTTTTCCTGCTGCACTTAGTGCTTTGTCCTTAATTTTTATACAGGTTAGATAACATATGTCCTTCACACGACTGGTGGTCATGACTAAAATATAATATAAAGATATTAGCATGAGTACAGGGGTAGGGGAGACAAGCAGGGGACCTGTGGAAAGAAATGCCCTTTACGCACTTCCTCATATTCAGTACTCCCGATTCTGAGAATGTGATACGTCTGTCAGGTACATTAGAGTACATCAAGCAGCATTACTTATCAGCCATAAGCTAATTACCCAGCTGGACCCAAACTAATTTTGAATGAAGCCTGTGTGTGGTCTCTGCTTATATGGCATGACTGACCTCCAGCCAGGATACATCAAAAGTGAGCTGATTGCAGTTAGATTAAGCATTTTCTTGCTCCACCTCTGGGTTTCTGCAGATCCCATTACCAAGTGCATGTGAACTGCCTGGTCAGCTGGATCAGACTCAACTGAGGTGAAAAGGTCCAGGACTCTGAAGAACAACAACTTAGGAAACAACACTATAGATTTCTTCAATGTACTGAACAAGATTTCAATGACCTAAGTTTGTGTCTCATAGATCCGCTGGATTCTCACACATTCAGACAGACATTTCTCTATGGAGATTTCAGCTTTATGTGGTGATTGATAGGAACTACCAACAACCCTTTTATATTTGTGGACAGTGGCCCACTACCTTCTAGACTGAGAGACCTACCTCCACTTGCATCCATGAAATTGAGGTAGCTTACTCTTTTTTCTAGCCTGAACCAGAATAAAACTAGTGACCAAGAAGCAACAAGCTCATCTTCCTATTTAAAATACTCAGATTCCCCTTGCTACCTTTTCTTTTTCAATGTTTAATAAGCCAGATCTTTTTCTAGTTTGGCATTGAAAAGGATGCCCACATCAAAAATCTACTCTGTAGCTGGTAAGTTTATTAGTATTACTGATAACAGAAAAATCTTCTTCTTAAATTCATTGTGAATCAAATTTTTTTTATATGTCTTGCATTTGTTTAAAGCATAGCATTTATGAAGCAAGATCAGCAACAATCAATCTAAGTCTGGATTTTTTGTGAATTTGATCATACAGGCCTTACTATATCCAGAAACCAGTCCTCATTAGCAATGTTTTTCTTTTCCAAAATAATAATCAAATAGGTTTAACAGATTAGATAAAAAGAATATTTTTGCATCATTCTATGTATCTGCCACATTTCCAAGGGAGGCTTTAATTTAAACTGTACAGTAAATCAGAGTTAGTAGTACTGTGCTATCTTCCCAGAAAAGCCATCATACAAAGTGGTAATTCCAGGAATAGTATTGCAAAAGCATGGCTACAACCCAGCTGCTCAGTAAAGAGCCAGGTCTAGATTCAGCCTCTTCTCTAAATCAAGGAAAAAATCTCAGCACATTGGAGCCTTGCTGAGCATCCAGCACTCAGGACACACACACACATCTGTCAGCTTCCAGTGCTCCAGCAGGTCCTGCTCCATTCTCTGGCCCTGCCTACACCAAGCTAGAAATCCCTATTCTCTCTCCAACCCCTCCCCCCCAAAAAAAAAACCCAAAAACCTCTGCTTCATCTAGGGATTGAGTGTGCTGTCTGGGAAGGAAGGGAAAGTTTTTATCTAGTCTCTATTGCACCAACAGAAAAGCCAGGAATGTACTCCGTGGTATAAGCCAACAAGTCCAGGGACTAGAAGACTGTGTGGCTCTGGGGCTGAGTCCCTTTATATGGAAGCCACTTCTAGTGGAGGAGATGGGAATCTAAGATGCTTATGATTATGCTTAGTGATTCTGACTTGATATAAACTTCATATACATTTGCCAATTATATTTTCCAGTGGTTTTTGCATCTCAAGAGGGAAAAAGGACAGCCCATGGAAGGACTTACCTTATCTGCACAACAGTGTCTAAGGCTGATTTCACTATGAAGGTTTCTTTAATGGAAAAAGTGTATAGTTTATTATTGCCCATACCACTTTAAAATACACAGTTGTGTATTCTAGCAGATTACCATACATCAAATTATTTGATTAGATTACCTAACAAAATATTTTGGCAGCCACCTTGAGCTTGGACTCGGGTGCTCTAGCAAGGCCCATGGCACTTCTTTCTGTTTTGCCTAAAAATTCATTCATTCCACATCACCATAGATGGAAAGTAAATATCCAGGGACATGCTATACAAATGTTGTGTACATGACATCAGAATTCACTTACAGACATGTCATCATAACTTGGTGATTTGCATCATTATGGAAAACAGTGAGAATTAGTTTATTTATATGGCTGATGAAGTATTCATTGAAAAAGCACCAATAATTTTCAGTCTTCAGTAATTAATATGATGGAGAAAGTCACTCTGGAGTGACTCCCCTATGAGATAATCAGCTTGAATCAGGCTGAACCAATCTGGAACAAACAAGACATTCCCTGCCTTGTCTGATCATGAATTTATCTGCTCTTTCCCCAGCCGAAATAAATTAACAACTAAACTGTGCACAGTCTATGTAGGTCACACAGTTGATGTACTAACCTACTGCAGCCTCCTGCAAGAATTAATTTGTTAATACTGAGCATCTGGGAGAGACCCCCTGCACTGGAGTCATCTGTCCAGAATGTAATGCTAAAAATGCTGGATGCTTCTTTCCAGCAAGAGACGTTTCTCAAACTCAGATGAACAGGTGTCTCTCACATCCCTGAAATCTGGCTTTGTGCTCTGAGATGCTGTTTCAGAGTCCAGCTGCACAGCTTGTTTCAGATATGCTGGGGCACAACAAAATGCACTGTCATTACCATTTCTCTGGCAGAGTGTGGGTGTAAATAATGCGCTCACATTAGTGAAGCTCAGGGGATCTCCATGGAAACATTTAATCATTGACATTTAAGCTCCTGGTGCTGATAAGGGAGGCAGCTGACTCCTGACCTATTACTAATGGTTTATCAAGGTAGGAAACGAGATTTTTTGCCTTGACCTGGCTAGAAATGATACAGTGACAGCATATGCTATTGTACCTTTCCTCTTTTCCCTCTTTCCCCTCCCGAGTGTAGCTTGTAGTGACAGCCAACCCTTAAAACAAACACTGCGGTGTGATGGCTTTTTTTCCTGAACTGACAAGCATCCCCAGTAGTGCCCTGTAAGTCTGAGATCCAGTCTCCACTGACCACCTAGTTTCCACTGAGACAGTGACATCCTGATGGCAAACCCGTATGATCAGCTGCACTCCATCCAGCTGTTAATTAGTCACAGTTTCGGTCTTAGTTTTGTGACTGATTTTGTGTTGGCTCTGGCTTTGAGTTGTGCTTCATTACAGAATGTAATTTGGCTTGAAGGAAAACCCTTAAGTATCTGGCTTGTCTTGTGGGAAAAAATCTCATCATTCTTTTACTGTTTTTATTCCAAAATAATTTACAGGATTTATTCTCACTAGGGTAACCATATATAGCCTGCATTACATCTAACCCGACTGATTGGCTACAGAAAAGATAGAAAGTTTTACATCACTATGTCATACAAATTAAAGGCTGATGACTGCTTGGCCCATGCGCAATTAGCAGATTAAGTCTGTGTCCTTCCTTGTAAAACAAAACATAGCATTTCAGCTACAGACGCCTCTATTGCATTTGCTATTTTTATGGCATTTAATCATGCATTTGGTGGGGTAGAATTCAGACATTTTTCTGATTTTATTCTCATTACTAAATTCTAGGCTTAGGATCTGGTTAAGGCTGACTCCAGCATGCTGTCAGTTCAAGTCACTACAGGGACCATGGACTGGGTCAGACATTAGGGTGCGTTTTTAAATCTGCTGCAGACCCTCTGCCTAATCTCAGGGCAAGATGTTCTGTCAAACTGTGACTCATTCTTTCTCTCATAGAATAGTTATAATAATAAAGTAATTGAGATTTTTATGTAATAAATAGTATTAATTAGAGCAATTAATATTATATTGTCAGAAACTCTGCTTCTTACCTCTGGACAGGATACTGATCGTGTAAGCAGCTGTCATAACAACTTCCACTGATAGTGCAATTGATACAAAGATCTAAGAAGCCTGACAGAAAATGGAAGGTTTCATCCTCTTCTAGCATATATCCATTAAAAGATATTAATGTATACCAGCTATGGATGGTATTCCTTTTAGTTCATTCTGTTAGAGTTCATAACCCAAGCAAGCATTTATAGTAAAACTTTGCTCATTAACATAACACTGAGGGCTTTTAAATGCTTAGAATAGGCTGCCTTACCCATATAAGAGCTGTATAAACACCATCAAAGAAGTGGCCCTACTGGCTGTCAAAAGATGAAAACATACCATCATGCAGATTAGCAGAATTTGAATGTTTGGAGTAGGATACGCATACATTTTAGTGTTAAAGGTCCTCACTTCAAATGCAGCTTGAAATGCAATCAGTCAGTGTCGCTCACATGCCACTTCCCTCTGATTTTACACCTCATGGATCTAAAGGACTTGCTTTCTGATCTTATTGCAGGAGGCTTCATTCAAAAGCACTGTTTTTATTTGAAAGCCATGTGTTTTTCCTGAGTTTCCTGTTCTCACATATCATTTCATTAAGAGTGTGACCCTGGATTAGGATTTCTTTTAATTGATTTCTTCTTAATGGCTACCCCTTAGTTATTCCTCAAGAGTGTGAAGTCATAACCCAGTGTATTGAAACATTTCTCCTTGGCTACACCAGAGGTAAGAAATTAATTTATTATTTAGCATTTGTGTACCCTCTTTCTCATCCGTGATACCCATTACACGGGAGGGGTGTTGTAATAGAATGAAAAAGCTTGATACATCTGGGATAAGCTCAGCATCCTGACACCTTAAATGCTGAACTGTGCCTTAGGAATGGAGAGTCAGCTCTGCTCATGCTTCCAGCTGTTATTAATCCTGACATGTTCAGAGATTTTTGGCACACTCTGTTTTAACCTCCTGCAGTTTAAATACATTTAACACTGTCCCTCCCTCTTCCCCATAATGACTGTAACGTGTGATTTTGTTTTATCTCAGTAATCATATCCTTCTCCCTCTGAGAACAACCTCAGCACAGCACCCCAGATACAGGCGTAGGAAGAGCAGGCTTATCTGTTTATACAGAATGTGCCATTGCTTGTTACCATAGAGCTAATGCTACTTAATAACATTTAAATAATAATTTCTATTGCAAAATATATCTTAATCTGTTGTGACCTGATAAGATTAACTGCTATTGATTATCTGCAATATTACTGATGGATGCTTAAAAGCAGGTACTGGGCAGGGGGGGAGAAAACATTTTCATAATAAGATACATTGGTTGCTGAGCTTGTCAGTAAGTACCTATGCTCATGAGGATTTCAAAAACATTCATTACGAACCAGACAGTGTTTTTTCCTGCCTACATCCTTCCCCATGGAGCCCCAGCTGCCAAATGACTTTTGTATGTTAGCTAGGCAAACTCAATCCTAAATCTCTTTCCATATTCTATTTCATTATGGGACTATACAAAATCTGGGGTAAGAGTACATGTCAGGGAAATGGTTCCTAAAGGGGTGTACACACTTTGGAGGAAAATACTTGAGGAAAGCCTAGAAATGCTGCTCACAGGGCTATAAAACATAACATTGTGAGCTCAGACCAGCAAACATTACTTCTGTTAATTGCAGTGAATAAGATTTACATTAGTTAAGCTTGCCAGATCCGTAGCCTTGGGAAAGGCTCCATATAATAGCAACTGCAGTCAGTGACATTTTACTACATGTTGGCAGACTGTGGCTTTAACACTATAGAACAATAATTTTATTTGTAATAGGAATTGCCCAAAGGGAGAATGAGGAATATCTGGATAACAAAATAAAAAAGTCAGAAGGAAAAAAGCTACAAGTCACTGTACCTTTGATGCAATTAATACCATAAAACAAGGGGACTTCTTTCCTTTCCTAGAAAACACAGAGGTTTGACCTGTCCTAAAAAAATTGTTAGGTATGAAAGGGACTAACAGTTCTAGGGGACAACCCAATTTCTAAAAATGAAAATATTTGTATAGCATTCAGGAATTCACCAATATCAGATTATTTCAAATGTGTTTAACAAGTTCAATACCATGGAATTGCTATAGCTAGATAATTCTCACACACTACAGGTGAAGTCTGAGGGGGTGGGCACTGTATGAACAGGGCATATGGCAACCAGGAGCCTGAAAGAAAAGCAGCATTAGGATGGCACACAGGCATCTGTAGGAAAAACTGGGGGGGGGGGGGACAAAAAAACCACTGATCTTCTAAATCTCTCATTTTCTGACTTCTGGATGTGGCAGTCACAAAGTATTTCTGTTCACAAAGGGCTCACAAGCCAAAACCAATCTTGTCAAGATAGCTGTCTAAACCCTTGTTTTTAAGAATGAGGCAGGACTTCCTCTGCTCTCAGGAAGGAAGAGCTGGTCCCTCTCTCCTGTTTTCTCAGTACCTATTAAAGATTATCTGAATATTAGAGACTGGAAGCTTAAGATTCATTTCCCTTTTGAGTAAATAAGATTTGAATTCCTTTTACATGTTTGGGATGACTTCAAAGGTGTCTGGACACTAAAGTAGGAAATAAATCACTAAATATGTTTTAAAAGTTGTGTTTAAGAGGGAAGGGACTCCAGAGGGTTGGAATTTGACCCTTAGCCCCTTGGGCCTATAAAGGCCCCTGCTTAGGCCCCTGCTTAGTCATATAGGGTTTCCCTGACATAAACCTGGCGTAACACAGTAGTGCATTAAGCATTTGGTATTTTGATATTTACCAGGTGTGTCTGGATAATGGGCAATTTGACTTTTCCAGTAAACCAGGCCTACTGGCCTGATTTCACTTTTCTGAGCATCAGTTACTGGTCATTTAATTCAGCTAGTGATATATCTGACCCTCCAAAGATGTATGTGCATTTACGTTCCATTGACCTCAGTGGAATTAAGTAGAGTGAACAAAAGCAAATGGAGTGGGTATGTCTTTGGAGGATCAGCTACTTTACCTTAAACTGTAAAATCTGCATCTAAAGGGCATTGTGTCACACATCTGGTGCAATTCTGGTGGCATTCTACAGGGAAGAATCTAGATATTTATAGAACTAAGGTAGGGGCACACATAATTACGCCATTAGTAGCTGGCATTTAGTAAAAAATTAGAGGGAGAATAACATCATTAACCAAAGGTGAACTTTATTAAGTTTTTTATTACTTAAGACAGAGTTTTGGCAGTTGTTACTGTAAGGGCATTTCTATATCCAATATTTATGAGAAGGTCTTTTTTCAAATTTCAAACTTTTCTACTTGAGGTAGAAAAATCCATTTTTATTAAATAACTTTCTGGGGGTTAAAATAATGCTTCCAAAACCATGTGTCCTCAAATATGTCAGTAATACTTTTCCATGGTTTTGGGGCGCTTTTTTTGTTGTTTTTATAAGGACTATAAGGGTTTTGTCAAAAAAAGAGAAAAAAATGGCATCAATAACTTAAATATCTTCTTTATAGTGGTGGTATGAGAACTACACTAAATAGTTCAAAAAATACTATAGAAAACATCTAAAGGACAATGCTCATTCTATATGATTATTGACACAATGTGAATGGTGTAATACAATACACTTCCTAACACAATCCATTCTAGACAGCAGCCAGCCAGAAACTTTACCCATTTGCAACATAATGTTTGCTCTATGTAAAACAAAATCCAAACTAGAAGAAACTGGAGCAATTTTCTAGGCACTGTTTAGTAGTAGTATAAGTTATTTTTGCTGACAGAGTGCTCAGAATCTGCTGTTAAAATCAAGTAACCATTTTAACAGGTGCTGTAAAATGTTCATTTGAAGTATCTTTTGTTTAGAATACCTTATCAATGAGTCTGAACATCTACGTACTTTCTGTTTCATACATGCATTTAAAAATACTTTTGTTCATTCTCCAAGAAAAAAAAAAAAAAGGGGTGGAGGTGTTCCATAAGAAAAATATCATTTTTGTTGCGGGCAAATGAGCTAATGTTAGCCTAGGAGTCACTTCAACTTTGTTTGCCTAGACTCTTTGACCTGTAAAGTATTTTATCATGTTCCTAAAGAAATATTAGCTATAATGAAAGTCATTTTTTCACAAAAGTTGGAACTAGACCCAAAGAGAAACTTCGGAGAAATTTCAGTACCAAACTCTACAGGCATTTTATGCTTTTTGGGCTTTGTCCTTTTTCTTTCTGGGCTAGAAACTTGTTCAGTTTCTGCCTAGCACTTGTAAATTTCATATTACTCTGTCATTTGTGTCCACCAGAGTTTGAATGAGTTCAAAAAGATAGATTAGGAATTAGTAGCTTTTCCTTTCATCTTTTCAGCTCAGGCAAGGAGTGTTATAATTGCTTGTACATCTGTGCTGTGATTTCCCTTATTGATTCTTGTTCACTTTTTTTGTCCATTTCAAGTTCCCAATACAAGTTCTTTCCTTCTGCATGGCAGCTGTTAGATATGAAATTTGCTTGCTCTGTGTCCTGAATATTTCCATCCAGTCCTACTGATTGTGCTTCCTTTGAATTATCAGCAAAAAATATTACATAGTAATTCTGCTTGTTAAGCTTACAATGGTTTGAATAGTCTTAAACCTATCTATATGGTTGCTATATAGTTTCTACTTCATGCTACACATTTATATAAATTCAAATCTAGTATTGTCCACAATGGCTTTCTTGTGTTTTCCTCGGGGACAAATAGTTCAAGGTTAAATGTAATGATTGTGTGCTGAAGTGTGTTATGCATCTGAATGAAAATTGTCTTTGAGGAGAGAATTTGAAATGGGATGAACAGTTAGACCTTTGAAGAGAGTGTGTTTAAATTACAGAACTGGCTGGTGTATCACTGCTGGGCTGACAATGCACAGTCCAAGAATATGCCTAGTAATCCCAAATCAGTGACTGTGCCAAGAAAACTCTGAAAAATTGTGCAATACCTATTCAGGGATGATCCTACCTAACACAGTGGCCAAAAGAGGAGCTCCAACAACAACCAGTACATGGCAGATCTGTTGCAATTATTAGATCAATCCTTTTATTAAAAGCTGTAATTTTAACAGGAGAACCAACACAGATTTTTTTTTTCCTAAATAATAAGAGATACATTTTGTTAAGTATTTTGAACATATTGATTTTAGTCTCCTCTCTAGATTGCATGAGAAGGACAGTTTTATGTGGTAGTATTGAAACATAAATTCTTACAACAAACATAGTGACTTATCAGGCTCTTCATCCCAAGAGCAATTTAAAAATATGTCTGGTACAATTTACAGCCTGTGGAAAAGAGGTAGTACCAGAAAAAGGAATTATTCTTCTGATTGTGCTTTTTTTAGTTTTGAATCAGATCAACATCGGAATCAAAAGACTTTTTTGGGTGTTAGAGTAATAACAGTGTAAAAAACATATTCTCTTTTGTTATAACATCAAATGAAGTAACTTGTCTAAAAACATCCTTATCCATTCAGTAAGCAGAATTGTAAGCTAAAATGCACGCATGGATCCTGTACGACATGTATTTGTGAGTCACTTACCACTTTCATCTCTTTCAGTTTCTTTTAAATTTAAATAGCTCCTAGTCTTCATATCAGAGATCTAATTGGAGGCAGCCTTTACCTTCATTGCATCAGCACTAGTATTTCCAAGATCTCCGGGAAACTTTCCTGAGGCAAGGCAGATAAGACTAAGAGATACAAACAAAGCCAGTAGGAGGCAACACAGCTCCATTTTTCATTGGGTCCAAACCAAATCCTAAAGGGGGAAAATCCTTGCATAGAACATGGATTATTAGCCAACACTATTACTGGTGTGCATTATACTGATGTAACTATACTTGCGGCTTGTGGTCTTAAAGTAATTTGAACTCCACATATCTGCAGTTTCCTTCTCAGTTTGGCAACTGCTTTGGAAATCATTCTGTGGAATGACGGTGAAGGCAGGCCAGAAACCTGAAGTGCAACTTCTAATTTTCTTCTGCTTTCCCTCCTGACAGTCCCACAAAGAAAGCATATGTGGTTGCCAAGGCTAGGATGGTCAATCTCCCTATAAATAACACACATTTGATTTAAGACCTAGTCATTCACCTATTACAGTATCATTTTGAGAAGTTTTTTTTCTTCATCTGAATTTGAGCCTTAGACTAATATTACTCATCAATCACCCATTATGCCATAGTCAGAGACATATTTCTGTATTTCATATCCTTACTCCCCTTTTAAATTTAAACAGCATGATTGAGATATGTTTACATTTTTTCTCCCCAGAGGTGATGTTACAACAACAGTTGTCACACTATTGTTGATTGCAATGTTATAAATTCAGGATTATAGCAACCTGTCCTTCCCAGGAGAATGTTTCAAACCAATTGAAGCCTGACAAGCTCCCAGTGATTTCCTCCTCACAACAGTATGCCTCGTGTTGAGTTATGCAATTTAAATGCAGCTGCAGTGAGATTTGATCACTGGTGAATGGTACTTTTTCATCTGATGGGGTCCTCATCTTGTATTCACTATTGATTATTTCATCCATAGTAATTTTTAGAATAATTCAGTGTTTAATCCATTGACCAGCTTGAAAATACCTGGTAGTTTGCATACTGGAAATCCTGAGCTCAGGCTTAAGCCGTATCATAGGTCTGTCCTTGGCTACCCAGTCTCAGAGCTCTCCACTGGAATTGTGGACATTCAGGGGCTATGTTGTGGGTCTAAACCACAGCATAATCTATCAGTTCTTGAGGGAGTTTAGGAAGTTGAATTAATCTAGCTGCCATATCACATATCTCCACATGAGCTAATTTTCCTTATTCTCATCTAGTTTAATTGGTAACTGTTGTATAGTGAGTTTAGAAATCATCTCAATTTCCTCCACATGCATTGGAGATGTACATTTGGACACCTGCTCACTTGAAGCACTGACCACATTCAGAACAAACAGAAAAAATTTAATCTACTCTGTGGGGGGGTGCAGAGGACAGGTAAATTGCCATGAGATATGCAAACTGTAGTCACTCTGGAAAGGTGCTACAACATGCTGCATCGACTGCAGTTCCCTCAACACCAACAGCTTTGCATCCACAAAATGTTATTGTCAGCAGCAGCAGTAACAATGTAAGAGTGAACACCTCAAGCTAAATCATTATCTTCCAGGAGAGAGTTTCTGTCTACTGTCTGTCATTTTTCCTTCACATACTATACAGATGACCAAGACCTTCCTATGACTGTTACATGGGGCAAATACTCTGTATCTTTCCTTCATATTCTGACAAATGCAGACAATATTTGAAGCTATCTTCTTCCATGTGCTAATAGGGAGTCTGTCTTTCCACGTCTTGTCAGCTTTTAGTTCCTCCATTTTTTGTTAGATTTATTTGCATATGTCTATGTAAAAAATATTTTTAAGTGAGTTTTGACATTTGCTTGTATGAGGCCAAGACTTCTAACCTGTTTCTCTTAAGATGGAGCTGTTCAAGACCCAGGACCCATCTGCCATGATCTCTTCAGATTTTCAGACCCCCAAAACTACTACATAACATGAGGAGAGAGAAAGAGTAGAAGTTAAACATCTGCCTGATCCAGAGATCACTGTTGCCATTGTGTTGCAGTTTCCTGTAATATACATACACAAAAGTCATAGCCATAAGCAATTTTCTTCATGGAATTTTTGATTGAAAGGTATCTCTAAAAGTCTCCTAGTCCAACCTCCCACTCAAAACAGTTCCTATTCCCAAAATATCTAGTCAAATCTTGAAAATCTCCAAGGAAGAAAACAGGACCCCATTCCAGTGTTGCTCCATCCTTCTGGTCAAGCAGGTTTTCCTAATATTCAGACCAAACCTATCAAGCCACAATCTGTGATCACAGAATCTCTCCGTACCATCTTGTACTACCGAAAATACATCAATTCCACTATCTTTGTTAACTACTCTCCAAGTTTTGTAGGCTGCAATTAGAATGCCTCTTAGCCTCCTATTCAGCAAACATAATAAACCAAATTCCCTCAAACTGTCTATGTAGGTCACATGTCCTAGGTCCCTGAAGATCTTGACAACCCACTGCTGAACACTGTCCAGTTTCCTCACCATGTCTTTTGAAATAAGACAACCAAAACTGAACCCAGTATTGTAGAGGTGGCTTCACTGGGACTAAGGGGGATACTAATTTTCTTCAGCCTGCTGAAGATCTTCAGCCTGCATGATCCCCCTAATGAAACTCATTACACAGTTTCCTTAATTTGTGATAGGTGCATGTTCTTGGCTCTTATTCACTCAGGAGTCCACTGTGATGACCTTTTCAGCAGGGTGTTTTGGGTCCTTTTCAGCAGGGCTGCTAGCCAGCCCTTCATGTCTCCTCCCATCCTAGGTGAAGACCTTTGAACTTCTTAGTGAACTTTATGAGGTGTCTTTTGGCCCAGTTCTCAAATTTCCCAAGGGCTTTCTAGGATGAAACTACCATTCACTGTGTCAGTCACTGTTCCTAATCTGTTAATTTGCTGAGGATGCTTTGTGTGTCACCATCCAGGTCACTGATGAGGACAATGAAAAATGTGGACCCCAGTGTTTCTGTACAGCGTACAAGACTACTGCTCATCATCCTCTGCCAGACAGACATCAAGCCACTGATCACTATCTTCCATGCCCACAAGCCCAGACAGGTTTGTAGCAGCCCATTTGTCCTGTTCACACCTCCTGAGCTTACAAAAGAGAATATTGTGAGATACAGTGTTAAAAGACTCATTGAAATCAATGTTTATTAAAATTACTGCTCTCTCCTTATCCACATCACCAATTATTTTTTATAGAAGGCCATCAGGTTGGTTAAACAAGATTTGTCCTTGGTATATCTGCGTTGACTATTCCTAATTACCTTCTTGTCCTTCACATCCTTGGAAATAGATTTCAAGTGAATGTGCTCCATGATTTTTCCAGGGACCGAAATGAGACTGACTGACCTACAGCTCACTGGGTCTTCCATCTTGCCTTTTTTGAAAGCAAGCATAGTGTTAGCTTTTTTTTCCACAGAGACCTGCCCTCTTTGCCACTGGTTTTCACAGATGATGATAATAAAATCACCATCACATCCACAAGCTCTGCCAGCATCCTTATGCGAATCCCTTTATCTCTATGGATCAGAATGAGTTCAGATTCTCTAAAGAATCTCTAACCTGTTGTTCCCCCGCTGGTTTCTGCACTTCCCCTTCTCAGACAGTGCTAGTAAACACAAAGGTCTGGGATGAGGCTTTGCTTACCAATGTAAGTGGGCATTCAATGCTTTAATATTTTCCACATAGGTCGTGGTTGCCCCCTCCAGCCATTAGTGAATCCCTATTTTTTCCTGAGTTTCCTTTTGCAGATAGTATTGCTGTAAAGTCCATTATTGTTGTGCTAAATGTCCCTTACCCATCTTAGCTCCTGACAGGCTCTGGCCATCGTGGTTTCATTCCAAAGTACCCATGCAATGCTTTTTAAATCCTTTTTATAATGTTGTCTCTACCTTTTTCTACCTCTTATATGGTTGATTTTTTGTGTGTTTTAGTTCAATAGGAAGCGGACTGCTTAGCCAAGCATAGCTTCTGCCAAATTTCCCAGCCTTACTGCACAACAATATGGTTAACTCCTGAGATTTCAATAAGTTCTTGAAAAATCATCCAGCTTTTCTTACTAAGGAGTAAGTATGCACCACTTTGGCTAGAGATTACTCATATTGTGACTTGCCTTCATTTCCATCAAATATTAAAAAAGCTTCTATAAGTGGTAGAAACAATATTCTGTTTAATTACCCAGTTAAACAGCTTTTCTTCTTAAAATAACAGCTGTACTATACTTCAAATAAGCATATGTTATAGTACCAGAAAGAGGTGCTATAACTATATGTAGGAAGAGGAAGTGGGGATAATTGTACACACATTTACTCACTGCAGAAAAATCTTTGCATCCTTATTGGCTTTGGACAGGGAGGAGTTGTTCATTTAGCTATTCCCTTCCCTCTTCCAGGGCCACATCACCCCAAGAGTCAGTCTGCTGCTCAATTGTCCTTTGAGTCTTGAGCTATCATAATCTGAAGCAAATCTCTCACAGGCTTGAAGGAAGAGATAAATCCTTTCTTCATTCCATGAAAAGATTTCCCATTCTTGCACCTGCACATAGTCTCTCACTCCTCCTCTCTAGAGCTAGTGCAGCATCGTACCCCAGGCTGTCCAGACATGTTACACTTGTCACAGTGCAGCTGACTGGTGTTTACCTGTCCCAGCAGGAAACCCACCTTAGCACATACTGTAGGACCAACCTGTTCCAGCTGCCTCCTGCTTCCATTATGCAAACCCACCAAATACTTCCATACCTGTGCAAATGTCTCTTCAACTTAGCTAGAGAGTGTTGCTTGTTGCTTCAATAATACAAGTAAAATACTCTATGTTGTTTTAGAAATGGATCTTGAGTTCCTGAACATCCCAAAGCAGTTGATATGGCTATTTTCTTCACCCCCTATTAGTGCTTTTGAAGATACTGAAAGCCAATATAGCTGGAAAGAGAAATAAGAGTAATGAGTATTTGTAAGAAGCTAGGACTATACTTTCCCGCTAAAAATGATAAGGCAATCATTTTGTAGTGATGGGATAATGGCAGGATAATTAAACACCTACTTCACATGCCTGATCTCTGCAGTTGTTGAGAGAAATAGAACACTTAGCTGATTCTTATTGTTTCCTGGAACATGATGGTATAAGGAGCACCTGTAGCAAGTTAGGAAGTATGATGCAGCTGAGAAACATAGAAGGTGAAATCACTTTGATTTAGAGAAGGAATTACTTGAGCTGCCTGTTAGTAGTCTCTGATCTTCCATATTGAGTAACAAGAAACCATGCTGTTACCAAAATCTAGAGGACCAACCCAGTTAGCCTCAAAGGCTAAGAAATCAGGTGTTGCCAACTTTCAATATTGTCTGAATGCTTACAGAATATAGTGAAGTATTTGAAGGCAAAAGTTGTTAGCTGGGGTCTGCATGGAACAGGAAACATATCATAGAGATTAATGGGAACTTTATCTGATATGGTTAACAGGTTAACAGTGTGAAGTGGATTTGCATATATATTAGCAGCACTTTCCCAAACATAGATCATAAGAAACTAGCAAGAAAAGTCATGAGGGAGATATGAAGACTGGTCAGGGAAAATGGATTACTAATGGGTAGTAAGCAGGCCCCTGAAGGATCATAATAAATGATAAAGGATCCTCCTGGCAGAATATGACAGACGGGGTTGCCTGGAGCTATTTTCTATTTAACATTTATATTAGTGATTTAGAAATTGATTTGCTATGGAGTGCATCAAATCTTACAGATGACAAAAGCAGGAGGATTTTTAAAGTCGATACTTGGAAGACATGAATGGATTACAAAACAATTTAATGAGGAGGTAAGAAAAGGCCGTCGTATGGAATTTAATATTGGCAGATAGAAAAGGTATGCTTAGAGAGACTGAAATATGTCCTCAATGTTGTACCTCGAGAAGTGGCATTTGATAAAAACAGAATTCACAGGAGGGCTTCTGAGCCATTTGTAACTTATTTTAATCTTGCTGAAGTTCCCTGCATGGTGGTAAATACTTCCTTTAACACCCCTCTGCAGCATTTTTGTAGGTGATTATTTTCATTCTCATCTCAGTCTTACGTTATTGCTGGATGTCATACAAGGAATATCATTTTAATATGAATCATGCTTTTTAAGCACTCACACCTACTATGCCCAAACATATATCTAGAAAATATCATAAAGACATGTTTTCATTTTAGGAGGTGAGGACATAAGGAGGAATAATGGCAGATGCTGTAGAAGAAAACTGTCTGCACTATTCTCACTTCAGTGAGGAAATGTGATCCTCTTTTTGACTAAGTGAAAGTTGGTTTGGTAGGATATTACTCTATTTTTTATGATGAAATATTGTTTTAGTGAGAAGCTAGATATGGCAGCTAGGTGCCCTGGGAAACTGCAAGGCTTGCTCGCTTGCTTTTGAAGAATTGTGTCCTTGTGTAAAATACCTAGTAACAAAGCTAAATAAGACGGAATATTTTCCCAAAACCAAAATTTAACCAAAGACACTTTATAAAATTTAGCTTCTGATAAAAGTTTAATAATTAAGTTAATAAAAGCTTCTTACAAAGCTTAATAGTTATCAAACCATGGACCTGGTAAACACTTTGTTTGAACTGACAAAAATAAAGATTGAAATTAGAGTGAGTCCAATTGCAAAAGGTAGACCATAATGTGAGAACTGCTGTTCCAGACCAAAACAAACACTGGACTCATAGTCCTGATTTAACTCATAATGTCCCAGGAGAGCATTTGAGAGCAAGGCAGATGGAAGTTTCTTCAGACTGAATAGCAAATGCTTCAGTATAAATATTTCCTCAGTCAGAAGTGATGTTATTTAACTAATGTCTCTTTAGAGCTTGGTATGGTCTTTCTGGGAGACTAGACTAGAGTAGGTTACACTAGAATAGACTATTTCAGTTGGAAAGGACCTACAGTGATCATCTAGTCCAACTGCCTGACCAGTTCAGAGCTAACCAAGAGTTAAATCATGTTATTAAGGGGATTGTCCAAATGCCTCTTAAGCACTGACAGGCTTCAAGCATAAACCACCTCTCTAGGAAGCCTGTTCCAGGGTTTGACCATCCTGAAACAAGGTAGGTTTAGACTAGACACTAGGAAAAACTTCTTCATGAAAAGAGTGGTGGGATATTGGAATAGGCCGGCCAGGGAGGTGGTTGAATCGTCATTCCTGGATGTGTTTAAGAATTGCTTAGATGTAGTGTTGGGGGATATGGTCTAGGGGTGAACTTGCAGAGTAGGGTGAATGGTTGGACATGATGATCCCATGGGTCTTTTCCAACCTAGATGATTCTGTGATTCTACTGGTAAAGAAATGGTTCCTAATATCCAGTCCAAACCTCCCCTGGTGCATCTTTGAAACATTCTTATATGTCCTATCACAGGATGCCAGGGAGAAGAGATCAGCACCTCCCTCTCCACTTCCCCTCCTCTGCAAGCTCTAGAGAGAAATGCAGTCACCCCTCAGCCTCCTTCTCTACAAACTAGACAAGCCTCAAGTCCTCAGCTGCTCCTCACAGGTCATTCCTTCCAGCCATTTCACCAGCTTTATTGCCCTCCTCTGGGCATATCTGAGTGCCTGAATATTGTTCTTAAACTGTGGGGCCCAGACCTGCACCCAGTACTCAAGGTGAGGCTGCAGCAGCACTGAATACAGCAGGATAATCACCTCTTTTCAGCAGCTGGTTATGCTGTGTTGGATGCACTCTGGGATGTGGTTTGCCTTCCTGGCACCAGGACACACTGCTGACTCCTACTGAGCCTGCTATTGACCAGCACCCCCAGATCCCTTTTTGCAGGGCTTCTCTCCAGCCACTTCTCTCCCAATTTATACTTGTGTTACTCCATACTAGATGCAGAATCCTATTAATCATTGCCCAATGCTCCAATCTATCTAGAGCTCTGTGCAAGGCCTCTTGTTCCTCAAGAGAGTCAACAGCACCTCCCAGTTTGGTATCATCACCAAACAACCTTTGAGCTCTGCCCTTTAGCCAGTTTTTCACCGAGCACACCATGAACCTTCTCATTCCACAACTGGACAACTTGTCCAGAAGGATGCTGTGAGGGACAGTGTCAAAAACTTTAATAAAATCCAGTTAAACAAGGCTTTCACTTTGTGAACCCATGTTGATTGTGCCTGATTGCATTTTTCTTTAAATGCCTTTCAGTAGTACCCAGTATAATCTTCTCCATAATCTTTTCAGGAACTGAGGTTAGACTAACAGGTCTGTAGTTCCCTGGGTCTTCCTTCACACCCTTTTTGTAGATTGAAATAACATTGTGTAGCTGCCAGTCATCAACGACCTCCTCAGGCTCCCAAGACCATTGGCAGATGATTGAGAGGTGTCCTGCCATAGCATCTGTTAGCTCCTTCAGAACTCTGGGATGAATCCCATCAGGCCTTGTGAACATTCAGCTGATACAGCTGGTACCTTACAGTGTCAGTGTCCACAAATGGAAAGTCACTGTTCCCACACTCATGGTCCTCCCTTACTCATAGGACCAGGCAGCCTAACATTTATCAGTATTGTTAAAAACTGAGGAAAAAAAAACATCAAATGTCTGCCTTTCCTTCATCACTGTGGCCATATTCAACAAATATCTCTTCAATGTTTTCTTTAGACCTCCTCCTGCTATTAACATACTCAGAAAAGCCCTCCTTGGTATTTGACTCAACACTGGGCACTTTCAACTGTAATTGAGCTTTGTTTTTTCATGTCTTCTCTCTGAATACAACAAACCACAGCTCTGTAACCTTACTGTGAAGCCTGAACTTGTTTCCAGAGATCATACAATTTTTTTTTCCTCTTTAGCTCCATGAGGAGTTCCCTGTTCAGCTAAGCTGCTATTCTGCCCTGTTTGTTTGACTTATGACACAGTGGAATTGCTCCAGTGCTTCTAAAAGGTAGTTTTTAAAAACTGACCAACACTTGTGGACTGCTAAGCCCTCAGTAGCAGATTCCCAGGGTACTCTTCTGAATAGCTCCCTGAATAGTTTCAAGTTTGCTTTCTTGAAAACCAAGATAGCATTTAAAATTTTAAAATCAACATTTTCATGAGCAAGACAGCCACCTACCATCACATCCTGCATAAGTTCTTCTCTATTCACAAACAGCAAGTCCAGGAGGGCATCTTTCGTAGGTGCCTCACTGTGTACCCATTAGAAGAAGTTATCTCCTACAGAATTCAGGAGTTTCCAAGACCTGCTCGTCACAGCAGTACAGTATTCCCAGTCACAAAGGGTGCAAATGCAGTGGCTTGTAATGACATCTAGAAGTTCTCTTTTCCATATACTAGTATTTCTAAATCAATGATCTGACCAAGAGATCTAAAATCAGATTAAATGGTTCCCAGTGAAAAAGCATAAAAACTTATGAGTCCAGATAAAATTTAAAGTATTTCCAGACATTTGCAGAACTTGCAGCTCTAATGACAAGTGGTTTTGGAAATGCTTTTTTTCTCTGCAGGCCAGATTGTAGGTATTTATGCTTTTTAAAGGCCCATGGAGTATACTTCTTCCTCTTCATTTAGACATCTTTAAATATTTATTCATTTGATTTTTTCCACTGTTTTCATACATGAAATTCTGTTAATAGTGTGCTATGCTGGTGGCTCTTTCTAAATTAGCTTTTATAAGCTGTTTCAGAACCATCTCCTGTCATGTTTCACCAAGCACAGGCAAGGAGGAATTATAAATTCATTTATGCTAAGCAATGCTTTTCTGCTTAAATAGCACCCACAGGTTTTTTTGTGGATACAGGCAGAATATGGTAATACTCAATGTAGGAGAGGGATTCTTGTGCCAGTCACGTTTCAGCATGCAAGAAAGAAGAAAAAGCCTGCTCCTTCCTTCCACACAAATGTTGGTGGATCAGGCTGGTGCTGGCACAATTATTTCCATCAATGTTGATAAATGAACTTGGACTTGCCCTTCCTCTAGTGGGTCCTGAAAGGTGCTTCATGGCACCATCACAGCTTACAAGTTACTCACAGTTTACATTCTCCCTTCCTCTTTCAGCTCACCAAAAATACTTTGTGCCTTCTCCACTCGGTGTTACACCAGAGGGCTACAAAATATCTCTGAGCAGATAGATCTGACTGTGTTTGAAATTCCTGAATTCCTTTTTTGGAGAGTTAAAAATTCATGGAAAAATGAGGGAACAAACCATTACTTTCAAAATGAAGTAAAATGCCTATCATATAATGCATGCTGACTTTTTTCCAACCAAGCATAAAATCTTTTTAAAGCTAATTTCTGTTCCTATCTTTTCTTCATTGCCAGTGGTGATAATGCAGCATTGAAAGGAAAAAAAAGTGATAGACTAAAATTTGTTATTTGTGGGGGTTTTTTTTAGAGAGAAATGGAGCCAAACTGAATATTCATGTATTCATAGCATTTAACGAAAAGGAAAAAGAGGTGTAAAAGACATATATAAAAGGCAAGAGAAGTGTCTTGAGTGGTAAATGATGTATATGATAGGTTAATGTTGATAATGCATCATCTTTAATCATAGCACGGATGATGGGACTAAAGCAGAAACATGGAACATGAAAAAAAATGAATGTTAATTGAAAAAGGGAACAAAAGTTTTAATCAAAAGATAAGTAACTCGCAAAATGACAAGATTAATAATAAAAAAAAATGTAGAAGAGCTAGGGTTGCTTTGGAAGCAATTAGTTACTATCCTGGAAGGCTGTGCAACAATCATACTCTACTTAATGGGCTTAAAGGTCATTTCTCACCCTCAACAATTCTCCATAATTCACTTCAGTCACAATACAAAAAGACTGGAATATTTAACTGAGTAATACCTGCTGAGGCATAAATGCTTCATTTCTTATAGGGTCTCGGAGACAGTGCACAGCATTTGTAATATAACTGATTTGCATATGAGCACGTTTGCCTGCATATTGGGCTCTCTGGAGAATTTATTAAAAAAAATAAAAAAATAAAAAATTGTCCATTGTTATGTTTTAAAAGTAGAAGAGAAATTGGGGAAAGAGGAGGACAGAGGAAAGCTGAAAGGAGGCATGAAAGTTTCTTTCATAACTACTATCACCCTAATCAATGTAATCATCTACAGTGAGAGCCCGTTCCCTTCCTCCTCTAAGCAGAGCTTGTCTCCAAAGCCCAAATTTAAACAGAAATTCTCTAGTTGGCTTCTGCCTTTGGAATGTGCAAAACCTGCTCACAAGCCCCAAATGTGCCCCAAATGTCTGAGCCTCTAAATCCATATTTAAACATTGGCTCCTCTCTACAACCGAGTAACATCTCCCAAAAAGTACCTTCACTGTTTTCAAGGATATTTCTTCTGAAATACTGAGGAAAACAAAGACAAAACATTAGACTCCTACATATGCCTACATCCATTAGGGAACCAAGAAACCCAAACACTTATTTATCCATATAGTTATTTTGGAGGCTGACTGATGATGTGTTGTATCTGACTTGCCTGAGCTGGTTATTACAGATGTCAACACAGAAAACAGTGAGTGGCCTAGATGAGTTGAAGCCTTGGATAGGCATAATATACTGGGCTTTAAAAATTGTCGAGCTTGTATGCTTTCAAGTCTGAATTGTGCTCATGGCACAAAAGGTTTTCATTTACCTCTTACCCCCTCAAAAAATCCTTCCATTGCATTAGATTCTTGTCAAAGTTCTTATGTATAATTTAAGTTACATAAGTCTGTAGATTTTTGTCATGAAGAACCATGAACGTATTGTAGCTGCATTTAATAATTTGTCTTAGCTTTATTTACTGAATAAACTCTATTTTTTCATTTGCATAAAATGCCAATGGTAAGTAATTTTTTTAAAATCAAGTAACCTGCAATTTAAAAATGTTCTGTTTGATTTCCCTAGGAACTGTACAAGCTGAGGTCTTTTTGAGTCCCATAAATCAGTAAAATCATATTTTCACTGGTATTATTTATTCTGACTGAGACATCAAATGGTTGATATCTGTTTCTTATCATTCCTAGACCTCTTTTAATAACAAAGAGAAATTATTTTTGTTATAATTATATAGAGTTGAGGTTTTTTCCTGCTTTAAGTGCTACCTTACATTTACTCTTCTGTGGTAAGCTCATTTGACCTCTCTAAACTATTTGTCTTATCTCCTACTTTTTGTTTTGAAGATGGGTTCACATAACTATGAATGCTTCAAGATTGGACAGAAAATTTTGTTTAAGTAATAGCAATAAACATACATAATGATGTTTAAGTCATGTTCATGAACAGCGTGTGTTCTGCTTGTGATTTTACTTCATAATCTCATACTATTCACTCACAAAGAGGAAAAAAAGGGAAAACTAGCAACCCTGGGCACACTGCTGTGCAGTTATTCTGTCTGCTGCAGGAGGCAAGTCATTGCTTGGTGAGGAATGAGGTGGGGAGTAGGGAGATGAGTGGAAGTGCAGAGAGGCTACTCTTGCAAACCCAACTAGGAGTTTTCTCCAGATTGTTACCCACCAAAGACCTGGCTCGGCCAATGGTTTAACAGGGGACATGGAGAGTAGGGTTAATGGTAGGACTTGATAATCTTGAAGGTCTTTCCTAACCTAGATGATTCTATGATTCTATGTCTCCAGTATCCTGATTGTTTGGCTTGTGCACTGAGAGGAGACCTGCATGTGCCTAACCTCAATGTCTGATAACTGTTGAAAGGAGATTGCTGAGCAAGATGAGCAGACAAATCCAAAAGTCCTACCTGTTTTGTGCAAGGTCTGTGAGCTGGTCATTGGGGTCTTGGCTCAGCCTACCTCTGTTTCACAGCCTGATACTACAGACCAGGCCACTGTGGTGGGACCATGGCTGCCCTACAATCATCAGGGTTGCCTTATGCCTGTGATCAAATAGAGTCAATTTAAAAATAACAGCTGAAGTAGTATATTGATTAGGAGTGATACACTTCACAGAAGTTCTCAGTGGCATCTAACAAGCTGGCCACTCGGCAACCTGCCCTTTCAAGCAGCAGAAGTATGCATCACTATGAGGAAAGTAAAATCAGCTCCTTTTCTACCGCAAAATGCTCCTTCCTTTAAATTAAGCATGAAATCCTGACTATTCTGTCTCTTTTGTCCAAATGAAGAAGAAATGCAAGATTATGTTTTTCCTGTATTTGAAAAATTAGGGGCTAAGAAATCTCAATGATTCCTTTTTTTTTTTTTTTTTAATTTAGCTAACAATCTTATTATCAGATTAAATCTCTATGAAATGCTTCTACTTTTACAATGCTTTCTGATATCATTCTATGTGCACCATACTTTCTTGTGTAGAGTTTCACATGATTTGGTGGATCAGATCACGGCCTTTTATCTGATGATATTTTCTGCATTTGACTTGCCAAGTGATAAAATCCTCCAGTATTTCCTTCCAGAGAAGTGGAAGTTGACTCTTCCTCCCCCTGCCTTCTTAGAGCCCCCCCTTTCCTTCTCCAGAAAAGCACTGTTATCTTGGTTGCTGGAAGTATCAATTAATTCTCCTTCTCCCTAAGATTTGCACAAGCTGGCCCTTTTTGAAACAAAACTTGCAAAATTGTCATTTATAGAAGTAGCAGTTCAAGGACTACAAAAATTCATAAAGCACTAAATTGCAACATCTTTATGAAAAAAATGAAGATGTGTCAGAAGACTTGGCACTGGGTGTATTAATGTGCAGTTTGAAGGATGTTTTCTAAATCTTTAGGGAATGCTACATTTATATAATATACTTTAAATATTTTATTTCATTACTGCAGGATAGGCTTTTGTACTTGGCAGAATGGATTTTTTTAACAGAGGAAATACGGAAACTTACAAGAAATATTCACATAAGAGGATAAAAGCAAAACACATTCTGTATGTGTAGCAATAAACTTTAGGATGACAGGGAAAAATGTTTGATAGATACTTAAAATACCAGACACTATCAACAAGGTATTTAGCCAGATGGAGCAGTTACATAAATCTACTGAATTCTGTAGTAATACTAAACAAGTTTAGATCTGTTGGTACTGAGTGTTCCCATCCCATATGCAGCCCCTTGAAATCAATAGGAGTTTCTCCTCTCATTTCAGACTTTGGAGATGACCTCTTCTCTTCTGTGATCAATTTGTTGGCTATCATGAACTGTTTTCTACTCAAAGGCCGCTCCTACATTCTTTTTCTCCCATTGCAGGTTTTGCTTCCAGTAGCCTGGTGATATATAAAATTATTGCAGTAGTGACAACAATTAAGTAAAAATATCTGAGAAGTTCCAAATTATTACAGCAAAGCTCTAGTCACACAGAATCATTTCCTGCTTCATCAGACATAAACCACTTATTTTTCTGTACACATCTTCAAAGAGAAATGCTGGAACTTATTAAATAAACCATATTATTGCTTTGGATTAATTAGCAGATGGCTTAATGATATGCACTAGTAATTGCTACTGCTTGCACATATTTGATTATACTTTATTATCATAATTGTGTTTAAAATACATCATAGCCATTGATATTTTGTGTTATGTTTATAATTGGTTAACAATTTCCCTGAGAATTATGAGTTTTTCAGAGATTGCTATCTTGTTATATTCTATGTCAAAAGGCATTTTAGGCAGCTTTTTTATCCTGGTTAAATGAAGATATATTCAAAATATAGATTAAGAACAGCTATATGCAGTGCCGATAATGATAATTTTCAAATAGTTGAGTCCATCATCCCTTCATATAATTAAATCATTGCTTCATTACTGTTTGCAAATGGTAATCATCCTCTTGTCTGACTAGTTTTATTGAAAATGAAGATTATTGTAATGTTATTTTTGAAGTCCTCAGCTACAGCCTCAGTCATCCAAATTCATTTGCACTATGAATGAATCTGTGTGCCTAAAAATACTTATATAGTGCTAAGCAAGGATCGGAAAAGATGTCAGCTGTCCATTTCTTACAAGTTACACTGCCTTTGAGTCAAGGAAAAACCTATTTTTTTCAGTTATTTGAATTACAATAATACAATGAGTTGCTCTTTCTCTTAGTTTACTGCACACCAGAATAAACCCAACAAAAGCAAACACCCCCAAAAAGTTATGTTAAAGGTCTAAACTCAAGAAGACAAGGAAGTTAAGAGAGAGTCTTCCATCATGAATTCATGCTATTATGCTGCATGAATTAAAAAAAAAAAAAAAAAAAAAAACAAAC